>WNWK01007608.1:37500-60000 GCA_009830355.1 Cherax destructor | reverse complement strand
AACTATAAAAAAGAAAGTGTGGCATAAGCCCAATGACGAGCATTGGTTTATGAGCACTGTCAACATCTATAGCTCAAGACTCTTCACTGTACTACCAGTAAATATTAGAAATACTGCCAGAATAAAGATAAAAGTCTTGAAGAAGTCATTAGGTAACTTCTACAAGTGCTGAACCACCATTGTTGTGATGGAAATGTGGGCCTACAGGCCACCAGTGCACACAGCCCGATTGACTGGGCAGTCAACAGGAAAATCTGGCATGAAACCAGACTGTAAGGGTAAAAGAGCCCTTGAAACCAGTCAGTCATTTTTACAGTATTATTCATGAAAATCAGAGGAAGAAATAAAGCCTATTCTTATGCTTCAGCTTCACACTGTTCCAGACTATGGAGTTGAACTCTTCTCCTGGCTAAGGGATTGACTACCAATTAACTAATTAACTACTACTTCAAGGGTGATGGACTGATCACTTTATCTTTACCTTGCCACTACTGCTATTTTCATATATATTTTCCTCTGCATTTGACTGAAGAAGCATACCATGTAGGTGAAATGTTTCAACAATAAAGATACCCAACTACTCCACCTGTCCTACTCATCTACCCAGAGTACAGTTTGGGTTTGATGGTAGTAGAAAGGGGCAAGCATGAAGCAACCCAGGTGCTCTGTAGACCTCCCTCATCTGAACTACTGAGAGCATAATGCCTCAGAGTATTTGCATGTTCTACACATGTGTAGAAGGAATACACTTGTACATAAGGTTTGGTAAGACCATTAAACGAGGAACCCTTTTCCAATATTCACAGGTAGAGGTAAAAGGGTATATTGGCAATACCCTTTATTTGAAGTGTGTTGAAAAGCCTAAATAGGAAACGAAACATTATAGGAATAAGAGTGTTAAGAAACGCATAGGAAAGTAAAGAGTATACAGTTGTCAACCACATTTTGTGCGAGTAAAGTTCCAGAAAAATGGAGTTAGTGTACTTAAAAATGTGATGGGTGGAATGAACAGCTTATGGAAAAAATCAGCTTATGTTCCATACTTCCAAGAAAAGCCAAGCAACTTTTCTTTTACATACACATGTTGCCTAATATAATAAACAAAGTATTTTAGAAGGATTTTAAAAGGGACACATGTTATGGGCACATTAAAGCATGTTATTATAGTATGGTACAAGATTTATTTTAACATAATAATTCAAGCAATGTGAATACCTTAAATTTTGGTTGCTGTTGTTTAAGTGGCTTGACACAAGTGGAGAGGTTTGTTGGGGCCCTAATGGGCAACATGAGGTGGCTGGGGTGATTGAAGCATAGGGCTGGGGCTTGTGGGCTGAAGTGGATTGCTGGTGTTTATGGGCTAAAGTAGAATGCGGGTGTTAATGGGCTGAAGTCGATGCAGAGGTTTTACTTATGGGAGCCCTGAAGTATTCTGTCATGTGTGTGTGCTATGTGTTACCCAGCAGTACTTTATACAGCTGACAGGGCATCATTGCTTGGTCCAGCATCCATTTCAGAGCAGTGCTTCTAGATGTCAGTGAAAAAGTCTGTAAGTTTAGCAGCAACCTTCATTTCCAGTGTCATTGGCATGAGACTGGAAGTGAAGGTACATGATCAGAGTGCTAGATGAACAATGCCACCTGATACTCTGATCATATCAGCTTCTATTAGGGGATGATGGTACAGTCCCAGGTCTGGCCTCCAAACATTCAAAATGCATTTTTTCTTAAGGGGCTCCTGGAAGCCAGTGGTTTCCTCTACCTCTCCTAGTTTTTGCTTCAGTCAACTGAAGCCTTGAGTATGAACAGTACCAGATGGCACTGTCCACAACTTGCAAGCATTCACATACAATCCAAGACAAAGCGAGCATATTTTTTTTTTCACTAAGCAAAAATTTGTGAAATTGTTTAAAAAATTATAAGTAAAGGGAAGATTTACCCAGATAATGCCAAAATGCAGCATACACTTTTTTCAGCTAGTCTTAATGTTATGACCTAAGCAAGCATTTTGTTTCTAAATACTATACAGAACACTAGTGGGAGACCCTCCAGAGGACAAACTGTCTGATGCCAGCAATTCACCAGACTACAGGAATGTTTCTTCACCTGAAGACAATAGTAGAGAAACAAAAGTAAGTTACAGAAATTTCAAGTGTATAGAGGACGTAAGATAATTATCATTTTTATGAAGAATGCATTTGAATTCTGTTCAGTACTTCATGCAGAGCAGTATTTACTGGTACAGTTTTCCCAGCTACAATTATAGAAGTTAGTGCTTCAGAAACCTTTGGATTGTTCAGTTGAAAATCTAGTCTCATTTTACTACATTAATTTTCATGATTTCCAACATCTATTTTATAATTTTTCCTATAAACTTGTACATTTTCCTTTCTTCATATAGAGGAAATAGACCACTTCCTGCAAGTGATAAAATCAGGTAGGTTATCATAGCTTGCTGGCAGCAACAGCCTGATTGACTAGGCAGTCAACAATAAAGTCTGGCCTCTTGTCAGGTTTTGAAAGAAGACCTCTTGAAATGGTCATAGGTATGATGTCATTTATATTTTTAGTTATAGTTAAAAATGGTTGAGGTAGATATCCAAGTAGGATTTATGGATTTGGTTGTGCAAATTAAGATTACTTATTATTTTAATTTTTTTTTTAGCATAGGTTACTGTTAGCAAATGTACACATTTATACTCTTCAGCTAATCAGACAAAATCAAAATATCTTCTGATTTCCAAAGGATAACCCATCAGACAGCTTGAAAGACTGGATATCAAAGTTGTCAAGGAAGACACTAGTAGCAATTTGTTCCACAGCCTAGCTGACAACTGAAGATGATCCAACAGTAAGAAGTAAAAAATTTTTTTTAACACGTCGGCCGTTTCCCACCACCGAGGCAGGGTGACCCATAAAGAAAGAAAAAACTTTCATCATTCAACATTTTCACTGTCACTCATACATAATCACTGTCTTTGCACAGGCGCTTAGATATGACAGTTTAGATGTCCCTCCAAACTGCCAATATCCCAAATCCCTCCTTTAAAGTGCAGGCATTGTACTTCCCATTTCCTGGACTCTAAGTCTGGCTAACCGGTTACCCTGAATCCCTTCATAAAATATTACCCTGCTCACACTCCAACAGCTCATCAGGTCCCAAAAACCATTTGTCTCCATTCAGTCCTATCTAACACTATCATGCATGCTTGCTGAAAGTCCAAGCCCCTTGCCCACAAAACCTCCTTTACCCCCTACCCCGCCTTCCTTCTCTTACAGATTTATATGCTCTCCAAGTCATTCTACTTTGTTCCATTCTCTCTAAATGACCAAAGCACCTCAACAGCCCTTCTTCAGCTCTTATTCTTATTCCACTTCCCCATGGATATGGAAGAAAAAGTAATAAGAACAAGAACTACTTCTTTCAACAAACCGGCCATATCCCACCAAGGCAGGGTGACCCAAAAAGAAAAACAAAAGTTTCTCTTTCTAACTTTAGTAATGTATACAGGAGAAGGGGTTATTAGCCCCTTGCTTACAGCATTTTAGTCGCCTCTTACGACATGCATGGCTTACGGAGGAAGAATTCTGTTCCACTTCCCCATGGAGATAAGAGGAAATAAACAAGAACTAGTAAGAAAATAGAAGAAAACCCAGAGGGGTGTATATATATATGCTTGTACATGCATGTGTAGTGTGACCTAAGTGTAAGTAGAAGTAGCAAGACGTACCTGAAATCATGCATGTTTATGAGACAGAAAAAAAGACACCAGCAATCCTACCATCATGTAAAACAAATACAAGCTTCCGTTTTACACTCACTTGGCAGGACGGTAGTACCTCCCTGGGCGGTTCTAGATAAAACATAGGTTGAAAAATCTATTAAACCCTACAAAAAAAACAACTAAATTACTAGGTACAGTTACAACACCAATTTTCTGGGACCCTTAGTTCCTAGGCTTTGCCTGTATACTGATTTTGCTGGACCAAGAGAGGTCACATAATAATAATAATAATTCAACAATACACCTCTGACCCACCTTAGTTTCAGATTTAGACCACTTTTTTGGGTGAAATTTTGGTCCAGATTTTGTACCTCCACCCGGAAATCGTACATATCAGACACGTCCACCTGCCCAGGACGCCGCCACTCATACGTACGTGTCTCAATCTGGCTCTGTCACTGGTCAAGTGAGCATTACTTCACGCATTCATATGAAACATTTCATAATAATCCATTGTTTATTGTGCTTAACTATTGAGTGCGACTGTGAAAGAAGTCACCACTGAAGAGCTGCAAGACCTTCATCTGGAGCAGCAACAGACCACAGCTGAGGAAATTGCTTCAGAGGAGGAGGAAGAGAGAAGAGAGAAGGTGCCTTCCTCAGTGATTAAGGACATGTGTGCAAAGTGGAATGAGGTGCAAACGTTTGTGGAAAAATATCACCCTGACCAACTTGATACAAGCCGTATCTGTAACATGTTCAGTAACAATACCTTGTCCCATTTTAGGCAAATGAGATGCCAGAAACAGAGCTCTCTGGACAGATTTTTAGTGTGACAGGGTCTAGTGCCAGTAAAAGACAAAGAAGGGAAGTAACCCCGGGTAAGGCTTTGATGCCTGAAGTCCTTATGGAGGGGGATTCCCCTTCCAAACAATAAGCTCGCCGCTCTCTCCCCTCCTCGCCTTCTTCCATACACCAACAAGAGTCTTCAATAAAGGTATGTAATAGTGATTTAAATGTTCATTTATCCATTTCATTAGTGTTTTTTATTTATTTCTCATTGTTTTCTGTATGTAAAACTATAGTTATTCTTTAAAAAATGTATTTTTTGTTAATATTTTTTGGTTTCTGGAACGGATTAATTGTATTTACAGTGGACCCTCGGTTTTCGTTCACCTCCAAACTCGAACAATTATGTAAGTGTATTTTCGTAAGTGCTTTTGTAAGTGTATTTTTGGGGTCTGAAATGACTAATCTAATTTACATTTGTCCTTATGGGAACAAATTCGTTCGGTAACTGCACTCAAACAGCATTCTGGAAAGAATTTTCAACGAAAACCGAGGGTCCACTGTACATTACATTGGACCCTTAGTTTTCGTGATTAATCCGTTCCAGAGAGTCTGCCAAAAACCAAAACCATTTTCCCCATAAGAAATAATGTACGGAAATCCAATTACATAATCCGTTCCAGACACCCAAAAGTATTAACAAAAAATTTTTTTTTAGAGATTAAATATAGATTTACATACAGAAAACAATGACAAATAAATATAAAGCACTAATAAAATGTATAAATGGACATTTAACATCATTGAAGACACTTGTTGGTGTATGGCAGACAGGGAGGAAGGGACAGGGAGGCGAGTTTATTGCTTGGAGACAGGACCAAATTCTTCAATATGACACCAATATCAACTCTACGGCTTATTTATCTATCACAGTTCATCTAATATGACATAATAAACAATATTAATAACATAGAAACATGATATATACTCTAGAATGAATAAAATATGTCATTACGCATGAGGAATGGTGGTGTTGAGTTTATAAGGCCACTGACAGCATAAGCCATACATATACTGATGGTGGTGGAGGCAGCAGAGGCCACCACCACTATTCACACTGCAACAATATACGTAATTTATAAATAAGAAATATTTACACTTGGAGGAGATGCTGGCAGAATGCGGCGTATGTTGTCAGTGGCCCTACATACCTCCAACAGCACTGGAGGAGTGAGTTTCATGCCGTCTTTTTTTCTATCGCTTAATCGCTTAACTTACTTGCTACACTGTTAATGCTACACTTTATCGCTGACTAGCGCTATAGCCTTTATCGACTTCTGCTGCTTTAGTATCGTACATATCATAGAATCACTGAAGAAGGCACATTCTCCCCTCTCTCTTCCTCCTCTCCTTTCATATTTCTATGATTTCTTTCTTTAATTCTATTGTGTTTCTCACCTTCTTTACCAAAGGGTTGGCACTAGAAGCTTTCTTTGGGCCCATGGTGGCTTATTTAGCAGTTGCAAGCACAATAAACACTGGATTATTGCAAAATGTTTCGTTTAAATGCAGGGTGTGATGCTCACTCACTGAGAAATAATGCCAGACTCGCGCTGAATGCGTCTGTGGCAGGCTTTGTGTATGCAGGGCCACTAAGACATGTTCCGTACCACCGCCAAAATCCAAGGGAAAACACGAAAACCAAGGCTATACTATTTTGACGGAAAAGTTGCCAATAACCAAAATTCATGATAACCAAGACTCACGAAAACCAAGGGTCCACTGTATTTCTTATGGGAAATGTTACTTAGGTTTTCGTACGTTTTGGATTTAGACCGACCTTCTGGAACGGATTAAGTACAAAATCTGGGGTTCTACTGTACTTAATGTTTTTTTATTTGCTGTATTGTTAAATAAACTCCTAAAACTATTGGGAATGAAAGGTTATGTCATTATCAGATGCACTGAACTTTTTCACTTAAGTATTTAAGTTTATATGCAATCTTCATGAAGAGTTCCATTATAGTCCTATTTGACAGTCTTCCCCCCATCCAAGAGAAGTGCCTTGATACTGGTGAAGAGCTCTTGATTCAAGTAATTGAAACTATCTCTTTCATTCCTGGAATTAAATCTGATTACCTTCTAATCCCAGCCACTGCATGACCCCTATATCTTTAATTATTTCCCATAAATATACCAATAAAAATCATCATGAAGCTCTAGCTCTGAAATTCCAGTATTAAATTAAATTACATACCATTATTCAGAATATATTTTTCCATTGACTCCTTTATACAATTTCAAATATTTCTTGTGATGCTAAAGCTGCTATAAAAGTAATTTTTTGTGTCTAATTGTCTTCCTCTTCAACATCTCAGTACTGTAGTCATTAACCCTTTCAGGGTCCAGAGGCCAAATTTCAAAGTGTGCACCAGGATCCAAGAATTTAAAAAAAAAAATTTTGCTATTTTTTCTTATGAAATGTGGATCAAAATAAGGGTCGGATGCGAAAAGTGGGTTATAATAAGCGTGTATGCACCTGGAGAAGAGAGGAGTGTAGAGGAGAGAGAGATTTTGGGAGATGTTAAGCGAATGTATAGGAACTTTTGAACCAAGTGAGAGAGTAATTGTGGTAGGGGACCTAATTGCTAAAGTAGGAGAAACATGTAGAGAGGGTGTGGTAGGTAAGTTTGGGGTGCCAGGTGTAAATGATAATGGGAACCCTTTGATTGAACTTTGTATTGAAAGGGGTTTAGTTATAGGTAATACATATTTTAAGAAAAAGAGGATAAATAAGTATACAAGATATGATGTAGGGCGTAATGACAGTAGTTTGTTGGACTATGTATTGGTAGATAAAAGACTGTTGAGTAGACTTCAGGATGTACATGTTTATAGAGGGGCCACAGATATATCAGATCACTTTTTAGTTATAGCTACAGTGGGAGTAAAAGGTAGATGGGATACAAGGAAAATAGAAGCAGTGAAGAGAGAGGTGAAGGTTTATAAACTAAAAGAGGAGGCAGTTAGGGTAAGATATAAACAACTATTGGAGGATAGATGGGCTAGTGAGAGTGTAGGCAATGGGGTCGAAGATGTATGGAGTAGGTTAAAGAATGTAGTGTTAGTGTTCAGCAGAAGTTTGTGGTTACAGGCGAGTGGGTGCGGGAGGGAAGAAGAGCGATTGGTGGAATGATTATGTAAAGAGAGTAGTAAGGGAGAAAAAGTTAGCATATGAGAGGTTTTTACAAAGTAGAAGTGATGCAAGGAGGGAAGAGTATATGGAGAGAAAAAGAGAGGTTTAGAGAGTGGTGAAGCAATGTAAAAAGAAAGCAAATGAGAGAGTGGGTGAGATGTTATCAACAAATTTTGTTGAAAATAAGAAAAAGTTTTGGAGTGAGATTAATAAGTTGAGGAAGCCTAGGGAACAAATGGATTTGACAGTTAAAAATAGGAGAGGAGAGTTATTAAATGGAGAGTTAGAGGTATCGGGAAGATGGAGGGAATATTTCGATGACTTGTTAAATGTTGATGAAGACAGGGAAGCTGTGATTTCGTGTATAGGGCAAGGAGGAATAACATCTTGTAGGAGTGTGGAAGAGCCAGTTGTGAGTGTGGGGGAAGTTCGTGAGGCAGTGGGTAGAATGAAAGTGGGTAAGGCAGCTGGGATTGATGGGATAAAGATAGAAATGTTAAAAGCAGGTGGGGATATAGTTTTGGAGTGGTTAGTGCTATTATTTAATATATGTATGTACCTAGGGATTGGCAGAGAGCGTGTATTGTTCCTTTGTATAAAGGCAAAGGGGACAAAAGAGAGTGCAAAAATTATAGGGGAATAAGTCTGTTGAGTGTACCTGGTAAAGTGTATGGTAGAGTTATTATTGAAAGAATTAAGAGTAAGACAGAAAGCAGGATAGCAGATGAACAAGGGGGCTTTAGGAAAGGTAGGGGGTGTGTAGACCAAGTGTTTACAGTGAAACATATAGGTGAACAGTATTTGGATAAGGGTAAAGAGGTTTTTGTGGCATTTATGGATTTGGAAAAGGCGTATGATAGGGTGGATAGGGGGGCAATGTGGCAGATGTTGCAGGTGTATGGAATAGGAGGTAGGTTACTGAAAGCAGTGAAGAGTTTTTATGAGGATAGTGAGGTTCAAGTTAGAGTGTGTAGGAGAGAAGGGGACTATTTCCCAGTAAAAGTAGGCCTTAGACAAGGATGTGTGAGGTCACCGTGGTTGTTCAATATATTTATAGATGGGGTTGTAAGAGAAGTGAATGCGAGGGTCTTGGCAAGAGGTGTGGGGTTAAAAGATAAAGAATTAAATACAAAGTGGGAGTTGTCACAGTTGCTTTTTGCTGATGACACTGTGCTTTTGGGAGATTCTGAAGAGAAGTTGCAGAGGTTGGTGGATGAATTTGGTAGGGTGTGTAAAAGAAGAAAATTGAAAGTGAATATAGGAAAGAGTAAGGTGATGAGGATAACAAAAAGATTAGGTGACGAAAGATTGGATATCAGATTGGAGGGAGAGAGTATGGAGGAGGTGAATGTATTCAGATATTTGGGAGTGGACATGTCAGCAGATGGGTCTATGAAGGATGAGGTGAATCATAGAATTGATGAGGGAAAAAGGGTGAGTGGAGCACTGGGTCTGTGGAGACAAAGAACTTTGTCCATGGAAGTAAAGAAGGGAATGTATAAGAGTATAGTTATACCAACACTCTTATATGGGTGTGAAGCATGGGTGATGAATGTTGCAACGAGGAGAAGGCTGGAGGCAGTGGAGATGTCATGTCTGAGGTCAATGTGTGGTGTGAATATAATGCAGAGAATTCGGAGTTTGGAAATTAGGAGGAGGTGCGGGATTACCAAAACTATTATCCAGAGAGCTGAGGAGGGGTTGTTGAGGTGGTTTGGACATGTAGAGAGTATGGAACGAGACAGAATAACTTCGAGAGTGTATAAATCTGTAGTGGAGGGAAGGCGGGGTAGGGGTCGGCCTAGAAAGGTTGGAGGGAGGGGGGTAAAGGAAGTTTTGTGTGCGAGGGGCTTGGACTTCCAGCAAGCATGTGTGAGCGTACAGTGGTACCTCGGGTTACGATATTTTTTCATTCGAGAATGCTGTTCAAGTGCCATTACCAAACGAATTTATCCCCATAAGGAATAATGTAAAATAGACTAGTCCTTTTACACCCCCAAAAATATACTTACAAAAGCATTTAAAAAAATAAACTTACATAAAAGGGCGATTTTGGGGACCATCGTAACTCGAGGTACCACTGTATTTGATAGGAGTGAATGGAGACAAATGGTTTTTAATACTTGACGTGCTGTTGGAGTGTGAGCAAAGTAACATTTATGAAGGGATTCAGGGAAACCGGCAGGCCAGACTTGAGTCCTGGAGATAGGAAGTACAGTGTCTGCACTCTGAAGGAGGGGTGTTAATGTTACAGTTTTATAACTGTAGTGTAAAGCACCCCTCTGGCAAGACAGTGATGGAGTGAATGATGATGAAAGTTTTTCTTTTTCAGGCCACCCTGCCTTGGTGGGAATCGGCCGATGTGTTAATAAAAAAAAAAAAAGTATGAAATTTGATGGAAAATTGACGAAATTATGCTCTCGCTAGTTTTGATGTGTTAGTGATATTTATGCATCGGCGATTTCGCCGACTTTGACTCCCATTTTAGGCCTATTACATTATTCCAGTCGATCAAATTCTTAGTTAGTTTGCTAGTATTACTTCCATTCTATTGATTGATTACAAGAAACCACCCAGTCAACTGTTTCAACTACAAAATAAAGTGACCGGAA
Source organism: Cherax destructor (assembly GCA_009830355.1). Lineage (NCBI taxonomy): Eukaryota > Metazoa > Arthropoda > Malacostraca > Decapoda > Parastacidae > Cherax > Cherax destructor. The sequence continues at coordinate 49,679 of WNWK01007608.1, read as the reverse complement.
ATTAGTAATTTAGGCAATTTAACACAAAGTTCAAAATATTCCAATTTCAAATAGGGTGCAGAATAAACAGTGCAGGCATTCCTGGCACTAAAATAACATTTCATCTGTTCATTAGTTACGTTTTCAGTCTTTACAAATTAATTCCATTTTTATTTTTTATTCATATACGTAATGAATTTTTATTCAAACCAAAAAATGGAAGATTTACTGTTATGCAATATTGTAATAATTGCATAAATAATATCATCACATTTGTGAACGTATATTAGACCCACCAGCTGGCGCGTATTAGACGTGTGAGGTCATTTGTTTACTCTTGAACATCGGCAAAAATTTAACATTTCCACTACTTTGAGCTCCGTTTCATGCCATTTCCAGTACTAAAACCAATCAAAATCATCTCTATTTCTGTAATATATCTTCCATTCTATCAAATGAGACTAAGAAATCGCAAATACAGCTATAAAGAACATACGAAAAAACACTACAAAGTCGCTGTTTTAATCGAAAATTACGGTCTCAGTTTTTTTCTCTCTCATTATGCACTGCGTGCTGCAGGATTTGTTTTATTGGTGCACACTTACCACATAGATGTATTCTCTCATATCCAGGCCCAAATTTACTGCTCACACCTTATCTGAGTGAGCTGAGCTCATGGCGTAGAACTACGGTTTGGACCCTCACCTCAAAGCCGTAGAACTACGGCACGGACCCTGAAAAGGTTAATCACTCGACTTCCAATTAGATCTCACGTCGGCTGGGGTAAAACAATTTATAAATCATTGAAGCGGAGCCAAAAATACACCACATTATCTCATTCATTCAGTTATTACAAAAGTTAGGTTGGATGTCAAATCTAGCCTACCCTACCAACCACATCTATGATTACTGGCTCCCACTTAATGACTGATTTACGAGGGCATGTTCCCTTATATTTCTGTAGTTTTCTGGTGGGGAATTCCTGTAAATACAGTACTATACTCACATTTTGCTATTGTATTGGAATTTATGCATTATTCTAATGATTGTTGGTTTTATATGATGTTTGTTACTTTACATATTTTTTTTGTTTATACAGTGTCATTAATAGATATACAGTGGACCCTTGGTTTTCGTTGAAAATTCTTTCCAGAATGCTGTTTGAGTGCCGTTACCGAACGAATTTGTTCCCATAAGAACAAATGTAAATTAGATTAGAGTGGTTGGTGCTATTATTTAATAAATGTATGGAAGAGGGTAAGGTACCTAGGGATTGGCAGAGAGCGTGTATTGTTCCTTTGTATAAAGGCAAAGGGGACAAAAGAGAGTGCAAAAATTATAGGGGAATAAGTCTGTTGAGTGTACCTGGTAAAGTGTATGGTAGAGTTATTATTGAAAGAATTAAGAGTAAAACAGAAAGCAGGATAGCAGATGAACAAGGGGGCTTTAGGAAAGGTAGGGGGTGTGTAGACCAAGTGTTTACAGTGAAACATATAGGTGAACAGTATTTGGATAAGGGTAAAGAGGTTTTTGTGGCATTTATGGATTTGGAAAAGGCGTATGATAGGGTAGATAGGGGGGCAATGTGGCAGATGTTGCAGGTGTATGGAATAGGAGGAAGGTTACTGAAAGCAGTGAAGAGTTTTTATGAGGATAGTGAGGCTCAGGTTAGAGTGTGTAGGAGGGAACCCCACTATTTCCCAGTAAAAGTGGGCCTTAGACAAGGATGTGTGATGTCACCGTGGTTGTTCAATATATTTATAGATGGGGTTGTAAGAGAAGTGAATGCGAGGTCTTGGCAAGAGGTGTTGGGCTAAAAGATAAAGAAGCAAATACAAAGTGGGAGTTGTCACAGTTGCTTTTGCTGATGACACTGTGCTTTGGGAGATTCTGAAGAGAAGTTGCAGAGGTTGGTGGATGAATTTAGTAGGGTGTGTAAAAGAAGAAAATTGAAAGTGAATATAGGAAAGAGTAAGGTGATGAGGATAACAAAAAGAATAGGTGACGAAAGATTGGATATCAGATTGGAGGGAGAGAGTATGGAGGAGGTGAATGTATTCAGATATTTGGGAGTGGACATGTCGGCGGATGGGTCTATGAAGGATGAGGTGAATCATAGAATTGATGAGGGGAAAGGGTGAGTGGAGCACTTGGAGTCTGTGGAGACAAAGAACCTTGTCCATGGAAGTAAAGAGGGAATGTATGAGAGTATAGTTATACCAACGCTCTTATATGGGTGTGAAGCATGGGTGATGAATGTTGCAACGAGGAGAAGGCTGGAGGCAGTGGAGATGTCATGTCTGAGGTCAATGTGTGGTGTGAATATAATGCAGAGAATTCGGAGTTTGGAAATTAGGAGGAGGTGCGGGATTACCAAAACGATTGTCCAGAGAGCTGAGGAGGGGTTGTTGAGGTGGTTTGGACATGTAGAGAGAATGGAACGAGACAGAGTGACTTTGAGAGTGTATAAATCTGTAGTGGAGGGAAGGCGGGGTAGGGGTCGGCCTAGGAAAGGTTGGAGGGAGGGGGTAAAGGAAGTTTTGTGTGCGAGGGCTTGGACTTCCAGCAAGCATGTGTGAGCGTATTTGATAGGAGTGAATGGAGGCATATGGTTTTAATACTTGACGTGCTGTTGGAGTGTGAGCAAAGTAACATTTATGAAGGGATTCAGGGAAACCGGCAGGCCGGACTTGAGTTCTGGAGATGGGAAGTACAGTGCCGGCACTCTGAAGGGAGGGGTGTTAATGTTGCAGTTTTATAACTGTAGTGTAAAGCACCCTTCTGGCAAGACAGTGATGGAGTGAATGATGATGAAAGTTTTTCTTTTTCGGGCCACCCTGCCTTGGTGGGAATCGGCCGATGTGTTAATAAAAAAAATAAAAAAAATAATTTCAGACCCCCAAAAATACACTTACAAAAGCACTTACGAAAATACACTTACATAATTGTTCGAGTTTGGAGGTGAATGAAAACCGAGGGTCCACTGTACATTAAAATTTTTGTTTCTTGCATGCAATAACCTATTGTTTAACCATTTAACTGTTGTATGTGTTTGTGTGTGTAATACTATCTTCTTATGCCATGAAAGTGATCCTTGCACTTCCTAGGCAGTAGACCATTGAATCATGAATGCCTTATATAATCTCTCAGGCAATAGGTGTATTTAATTTTTAATTGCTGTTTATATTCCAAAGAATCCTTTTTATTCAGTCTTTCAATCAAAAACCTTGACAAATCTTTGGAGCACTAGCTTTTAAAGTTTAAATAGAAAAAAAATTATACTTGTCAATTGATATCTGCTGTTTCTTGCTTGCCAAAATGTATATGCACTAATATGTAATTAATATTTTCAAATATTAGTTATGGAAATTATTTTTGTCCAATTTGTACATGAGCATATACTTAATTTGAATTAGGGGTGAGATAATACCAGAATGTATACAGATACCAATACAGGGCTACACCTATCGGCTATCTACACTGACTTCCTACAAATAAATACTACTCACCTCTCATCCAACATTAAGACTACACATATTTTAAGGTAAATAATAAGTGTACTGTATGTGTATTTTATCTCTGGGCTGCCAGGGCTACCTACACCTGACTACAAATAAGTACTACTCACCTCTTGCCCTACATTAATACTACAAATATTTTAAGGTAAGTAATGAATGTTCTGTGTATTTATTTTACTTTTTATTGTGTTTTTTAACCCTTTCAGGGTCCAGAGGCCAAATTTCAAAGTGTGCACCAGGGTCCAAGAATTTTCAAAAAAAAAAATTTTTATTTTTTCTTATGAAATTGTAGAGAATCTTTTTCTGAAGGTAATAAAACAAAAAGTACGTAATTTGATGAAAAATTGACGAAATTATGCTCTCGCAAATTTTGATGCATCAGCGATATTTACGCATCGGCGATTTTGCCGACTTTAACTCCCATTTTAGGCCAATTACATTATTCCAGTCGACCAAATTCTTAGCTATTTCACTAGTATTACTTCTATTCTATCGACTGAGCACAAGAAATCACCCAGTCAATTGTTTCAACTACAAAATAAAGTGACCGGAAATTGGTGATTTAGCCAATTTAACACAAAGTTCAAAATATTCCAGTTTCAAAATAGGGTGCAGCATAAACAATGCAGGCATTCCTGGCACTAAACTAACATTTCCTCTGTTTATTAGTTACGTTTTCAGTCTTTACAAATGAATTCCATTTTGATTTTTTATTCACGTAATGAATTTTTATTCAAACCAAAAAATGGAAGATTTACTGTTATGCAATATTGTAATAATTGTACAAATAATATCACCACATTTGTGAACATATATTAGACCCACCAGCTGGCGCATATTAGACGTGTGAGGTCATTTGTTTACTCTTGAACAACGGCAAAAATTTAACATTTCCACTACTTTGAGCTCAGTTTCAAGCCATTTCCAGTACTAAAACCAATGAAAATCATCTCTATTTCTGTAATATATCTTCATTCTATCAAATGATACCAAGAAATCGCAAATACAACTATAAAAAGCATATGAAAAAACACTGCAAATTCACTGTTTTAATCGAAAATTACGGTGTCAGTTTTTTCTCTCATTATGCTCTGTGTGCTGCAGGATTTGTTTTATGTGGTGCACACTTACCACATAGATGTATTCTCTCATATCTAGGCCCAAATTTACCGCTCACAGCTTATCTGAGTGAGCTGAGCTCATAGCGTAGAACTACGGTTTGGACCCTCAACTCAAAGCCGTAGAACTACGGCACGGACCCTGAAAGGATTAATGCCTAGTTCTATTACTGACTTAATATAAGTTAGGGTAAACTTGTTGTCTGGCATTTATATGCATTTATAAGTGGGAAAAAATGGCATTCTGCTTTCCGGCGATAGCCTGGAACCTGACCTGTCATATAAGTGGGGCCCTACTGTATAATTTTTTAATATGGGCATCAGTATAATTTTAGGTCATTTACCCCTACATATACAAGGGAGGCAACAGTGGACTATTGATTGGGTGGGTATTTCTTACTAAAAGTACTGATGGTTCATCAAATACTATATTAATGATGTTAAGGCAGTGTTGGCATTTTTAAGTCATAATTACTAAAGGCTTGGTGTGACTAAAGAATAAACATGGTAATATTTGATAGATTTGATAATTCACTATGGGTCTTAGTGAAAATTTTAAGAGCTGTAGCTAATGAATGCTAAGGACATAAAAACAGCTATCAGGTGCAGTTATTATGATATTTATTCTTCAGCATGACCAAAACTGTAATAGAAAGTAAACATGGATCAGTGTGTCATGAAGAGTGGACAACATAAGATATACTGTAATTTCACTGTAGAGGGACTTTGTATTCACCCTGTACTGTATGGTTCACCCTAGATCCTTTAAAAGATGTGTGCTTACTTAGCCATCTGATGACTTGCTGTTTATTGATGTTTGTTCAGGTCTTTTGGTGAAGGTTTTTGTTATAGGTGGCAGAAAATGGTGTTGAAAATGTTCTCTCGTATTATTTTTCTTGTTTTGTTTACCGTGTGCCTCTTTTGTTTATTGTCTTGCATGTGTGGTATGCTTATATTGTTTTGGTAGCTGAGACAAGATATTTTTTGACGAGTTGTAGGTTATGTAATTCTGGCTTCAAAAATCTTGAAAATCAATACTCTGGCATGGTCATGGCCCTAGATTTCCAGTTCCCTATTGTGCCACAGCTGTACCTTTGTGACACAAAATAGGAATTAGAGTATGTTTTAAAAAACCTCATACAACACGGTTGGCAAAATTATTCAGATACTTGATAGTAAGTGCAAGGATCAAGGCTGGCATCTCTGTACATAGTCTAACATTTGCTTGCAAACTTGTGTGTTAAAAGTGTTTCTTCCCTTTTTCAGGGAGATGACACGGGTTGGGGTTTACCTATTTTCCAGGACAACGAGGTAGTCTGGGGAGAGGATGAGAAGGAAGTGGAGGTCAAACGGTACTTCAGAGCCGAATATTTCACAGAAGAGGAGACCAATCATAAAAGTGAGTTTCTGGAAAGGAATTCTTATATTTGTATCTGTCCATTTATATCCTGTAATGTCTTATTACAACCCAGAGCTCATTCTTGTTCATGGGACAAATGAGTGGCTGAATCAAAATGATCTGTGCTGACAAAGGAGACACCCTCCCCTTCCATAGATCTAATCTGATTCCCTCCCATTTCTCAGGTTACGTATGACCCGTATAGGTTTAGTGTTCCTCCCTCTCACCTGAATGTAATAATAATTATGAACAAGCTCCAAAAGACTGTTGAGAAAATAATTGTTTTTGAATGTCGATCAGCAGTTACAAATGTGATACATAATTACCCTTTGTGCTGATATTTCCTATAGAACATTAGATTCAGAGTTACAGTCAACCAACTTATACATTGAAATACAGGGAACACAACGCTTGTAAATTGGATATTCCTTGTGTAATACAGCTCAGTCAAGTTTGGACATTAAGGAAATAGAGGAAGCATTGCATGCTTGTACTCAGATATAAGAATGCAGTTAAAAAAATGAGTGTTGCTTCTGCAATGAGAGGAGGAAGATAACAGTAAAATAACAGTAAATAAGATAAAGAACAAATAGGAAAAATAGGATTATGTTCTTGACACTTTGAGAAATAGGGTAAATCTATTTTTGTGTGATTATGAATTCAAAATGGAAGGCAAGTGTAATGTAGGAGAGGCCTAGGGATGTGATTAATGAACAGAGGAAATGTTGTATTAGTGCCTGGAATGTCTACATTGTTTATATAGGATTTTCTTTTTAAATTGGTATTTTATAAATTTTGTGTAAAAATAGTCAAATTTCTGACTTCCATGCACTTTATGGGGTAGTTGATATTAGATGTGTTTTATGGAGTTTTAGTACTTCAAACAAGGAAAAATGCATAGCCCAATATTGCTTCACATAGAATATACATTATAAATTTGAGCAAATTTTTTTTTTTTATATATATTTTACTGCTTTGGTCCTCTAACACTATGTACAAGGAATACCTATAATATTCCAATTGTATCAGGGTATAATACTCCTCAGAACATGGAAATAAATCTCATTCTTTGACTACATTGGGTTATCCTAGGTTAATTATGTTATATATTTGGGTTGAAGGTAATATTATGGGTTATATAAACATAATATAATTTTTGTGTATTTGTGCCATATGTTGCATAAGTGTCTCAATCTTCAGCTTGTCGGTTTTTAAACCATATATCACACAAAACATATATTTACTATGAATCTTGTGATATTACAATTGTTTCAAGGTGTAATACTCATGGAAATAAGTCACATTGATTATATTGGGTTATCCTAGGTAAGATCTGCAAAGTGTGTTCATTAGCTGAATTCCACTGTTAGTATCATGAAATTGTACTGTAATAAATTTGGAATAAATAAGGCATCTTCCTGGCAGCTCCACACCTTGTTTGCTTACAGATGCTAGTTAGGCAGTGTTACCCCATGATGCACTGTGGAGTCCTGCCTGATCTTAGACTTTTTTCAGAGGCATGAGAGGTTGCAGGAGACCCAAAACAGTTGAGCTGAGGTCAAAAATATTTGCAGGTGGCATATTCGAAGGCACAAAAAAATTGTGGGATTACTGTAACTTTAAGATCTTGAATGTTTTAATTATTTTTGTAATATATGGCACTGAAAAAATTCTTTAGTTCAAAAAATCTGTCAATTTTATATTTTTTTTCTTTTCAGATAAATGTATAGTTTTTTCCTTAATTTTAGAAAGCCATGTTTTCCAGTATTGTTTTTTGTGAATATTTTATACATAAATTCTTGTATAGAAGCACACTGCTAATTACTGAAAATAAACATGAGGTATATAAATATACTTTTCAGTGTTACGGGTCTACGTAGATAAAAGAATAACAATTGGCCAGCTGAAAACAGAGATGCAGCGATGGGTAGGAGTGTCCCATGAACACTTCAAACTCTTCAAAATATACTCTAACAGGTTGGTACTTCCATCATTACTTGGATATAGCCTTTGTATGTAAGGAATATAAGGTGAAGGGAAACATTGGTTTGAAGCTATATATATATTTTTTTCAACACTCTGGCCGTCTCCCACCGAGGCAGGGTGACCCAAAAATGAAAGAAACACTTTCACCATCATTCACACATAATCACTGTCTTTGAAGAAGTGTGCAGATATGAGTTTAGATGTCACTCCAAACAGCAAATATCCCAGACCCCTTCTTTAAAGTGCAGGCACTGTACTTCCCACCTCCATGACTCAAGTCCAGCTAACTGGTTTCCCTGAATCCCTTCACAAAATATTACTCTGCTCACACTCCAACAGCTCATCAAATCCCAAAAACCATTTATCTCCACCCTTATCTAACATGCTCACACATGCCTGCTGTATGTCCAAGCCCATTTCGCACAAAATCTTCATGTATCTGGTCTGAGACCAGGCTGCATCAATTACAGGTAAAACTACTCACTTTTTTTTATGTACAATTATGAAAAAACTGCTAGGAAGTGAAGGATGGCGAATGTGTTTCCTTAGTAAACAGAGTAAAGTCTAAGGCAGCTGCAGTGAAAAGCCCTATTCCACAAAGCACAGTACTCACTCCCATCCTGCTCCTCATCCTCATATCTGACATAGATGGAGATGTAAGCCCCAGCACTATGTCTTCCTTTGTGGATGACACCTGAATTTGCATGACAGTCATCCATCGAAGACACTACAAGACTCCAAGCGGACATCAACCAAATCTTTACATGGGCCACAGAAAACAGTATGAAGTTCAATGAAGATATGGAAAACTTGAGGAAATTGAAACTGATACGTATCAGAGTATAAAACAAATTCCAACCACACAATAGAGCGAAAAACTAATATGGAGGATCTGGGAGTGATAATATCAGAGCAGAGGATCTCATTTTCAAAGACCACAACAAAGTATCTACCTCATCTGCTAGAAAAATGATAGGATGGATATGAGAACCTTCAAAACTAGGGATGCTAAGCCCATGATAAGTCTCTTCAAATCGCTTGTTCTCTCTAGGCTGGAATATTGCTGTACACTAATGGCCCCTTTTAAGGCAGGTGAAATTGCTGACCAGGAGATGCAACATCATCCCCAATGAAAAGCAGGGGGTGCCATGAGTACTCTGAGACAACACAATAAGTGTCAGGAACCCAAGACTGTTCAACTGCCTCCCAGCATACATAAGAAGGATTACCAGTAGACCCCTGGCTGTCTAAGAAGGCACTGGACAGGCACCCAAAGTCAGTACCTGATCAGCCGGGCTGTGTTTCGTATGTCGGCTTACATGTGGCCAGCAGTAACAGCCTGGTTGATCAGGCCCTGATCCACCACGAGACCTGGTCACAGACCGGGCATTGATCCCCGAAACCCTCTCCAGGTATACCCATCTAGGTGGGACATGGCTGATGTGTTAAAAAAAAATCAAATATGACATACGTACTATAATAGTTGATATAGCCAGAGAAAATAACAGGGACAAACTTTTGTCACACAAGGTTCTAAATATTTTAATTGGTTGATATGACTGAAGTATTATACTAATTCTTGTTGCATAAATTATTTGAGGTATGTATACGAGACAATCAGAATTTTGTGAACAAAAAAAATATCTTCTTTCAACAAACTGGTGATATCCCACAGAAGCACGGTGGCCCAAAAAGAAAAACAAAAGTTTATCTTTTTAACTTTGGCAATGTATACAGGAGAAGGGGTTACTAGCCCCTTGCTCTCGGCATGTTAGTCGCCTCTTAACGACATGCATGGCTTAAGGAAGAAGAATTCTGTTCCACTTTCCCATGGAGATAGGAAATAAACAAGACCAAGAACTATTAAGAAAAATAGAAGAAAACCCAGATGGGTGTGTAAATATGTATGTACAGTAATACCCCGGTTTTTGTCCGGTGCACATATCGTACAATTTAGATTTCGACCACGTTTTAGGGCGAAATTTTACGCCGGGTTTCGTACTTCCGCTTGGAAATCATCTGTATCAGACACGTCCGCCTGCCTGCCTGGGACGCGGCTGCTCATACGTACGTGACTCAGTCCACCTCTGTCGCTCGTTCAGTGAGCAATACTCCGCGCGTTCATCCAAAACATTTTGTAATAATCGATTGTTTTTTGTGCTTGTTTATTGAGTGCGACTGCGAAATAAGCCACCATGGGGCCAAAGAAAGTTGCAAGTGCAAGCCCTTTGGTAAAGAAGGTGAGAAACACGATAGAATTCAAGAAAGAGCTCGTAGAAAAATACGAAAGTGGAGGAGAGAGAGAGAGAGGGGAGAATGTGCCTTCTTCAGTGATTCTACGATATGTACGATACTAAAGCAGCAGGAGTCGATAAAGGCTATAGCGCCAGCCAGCAATAAAGTGTAGCAAGTAAGTTAAGTGATTAAGCGATAGAAAAAGGACAACACGAAACTAACTTCTCCAATGTTGTTGGAGGTTTATAGGGCCACTGACAACATACGCCGCCCTGTGTGTCTTCCACCACCCTAAACCTCTGCCAGCATCTCCTCCAAGGTAAGTGTGTACTATAGTATACATACAATAACCACTTTATTTCTTTACATTCTCTGTTATGTTTTTATACAATATTTCTTATTTATAAATTACGTACATTGTTTCAGTGTTTACTTTATGAAACTGTGATCTAGTGCAGTTAGCCTCACAAACACTCTTATTTTCTCTTATAATAAGAGCATGGGAAGATATGTAGTCAGAGCAGGAGAGGGAATAACAGCTGCCGCCGCCACCACTAGCCACATACGTAATGACATATTTTATTCATTCTAGAGTATATATCATGTTTCTATATTATTAATATTGTTTATTATGTCACATTAGATGAATTATGATACATAGATAAATAAGCCGTAGAGGCAGTTAGGGTAAGATATAAACAACTATTGGAGGATAGATGGGCTAGTGAGAGTGTAGGCAATGGGGTCGAAAATGTATGGGGTAGATTTAAAAATGTAGTGTTAGAGTGTTCAGCAGAAGTTTGTGGTTACAGGCGAGTGGGTGCGGGAGGGAAGAAGAGCTATTGGTGGAATGATGATGTAAAGAGAGTAGTAAGGGAGAAAAAGTTAGCATATGAGAGGTTTTTACAAAGTAGAAGTGATGCAAGGAGGGAAGAGTATATGGAGAGAAAAAGAGAGGTTAAAAGAGTGGTGAAGCAATGTAAAAAGAGAGCAGATGAGAGAGTGGGTGAGATGTTATCAGCAAATTTTGTTGAAAATAAGAAAAAGTTTTGGAATGAGATTAATAAGTTGAGGAAGCCTAGAGAACAAATGGATTTGACAGTTAAAAATAGGAGAGGAGAGTTATTAAATGGATAGTTAGAGGTATCGGGAAGATGGAGAGAATATTTTGAGGATTTGTTAAATGTTGATGAAGACAGGGAAGCTGTGATTTCGTGTGTAGGGCAAGGAGGAATAACATCTTGTAGGAGTGTGGAAGAGCCAGTTGTGGGTGTAGGGGAAGTTCGTGAGGCAGTGGGTAGAATGAAAGGGGTAAGGCAGCTGGGATTGATGGGATAAAGATAGAAATGTTAAAAGCAGGTGGGGATATAATTTTGGAGTGGTTGGTGCTATTATTTAATAAATGTATGGAAGAGGGTAAGGTACCTAGGGATTGGCAGAGAGCGTGTATTGTTCCTTTGTATAAAGGCAAAGGGGACAAAAGAGAGTGCAAAAATTATAGGGGAATAAGTCTGTTGAGTGTACCTGGTAAAGTGTATGGTAGAGTTATTATTGAAAGAATTAAGAGTAAAACAGAAAGCAGGATAGCAGATGAACAAGGGGCTTTAGGAAAGGTAGGGGTGTGTAGACCAAGTGTTTACAGTGAAACATATAGGTGAACAGTATTTGGATAAGGGTAAAGATGTTTTTGTGGCATTTATGGATTTGGAAAAGGCGTGATAGGGTAGATAGGGGGCAATGTGGCAGATGTTGCAGTTGTATGGAATAGGAGGAAGGTTACTGAAAGCAGTGAAGAGTTTTTATGAGGATAGTGAGGCTCAGGTTAGTGTGTGTAGGAGGGAAGGGGACTATTTCCCAGTAAAAGTGGGCCTTAGACAAGGATGTGTGATGTCACCGTGGTTGTTCAATATATTTATAGATGGGGTTGTAAGAGAAGTGAATGCG
>WNWK01007608.1:17500-32500 GCA_009830355.1 Cherax destructor | reverse complement strand
CATGTTAAGTAATTTTTATAAAAATTAAAAACTCGAATGCACTCAGTCCCACACATTATAATGTGGTTAATTCACAGTACAGTCATTCTTGCAGATTTGTGGGTCATTACATTTTCAGAGTCTCTGTGAAAGTAAAAACTGCACATACAGTGGTACCTCTACTTACAAGCAGCTCTTAAGTGTATTTTTGTAGGTGCTTTTGTAAGTGTATTTTTGGGGGTCTGAAATGGATTAACCTAATTTTCATTATTTCTTGTAGGAAAAAATTCTTTGGGTATCGGCACTTGAATAGCCGACTGGAACGAATTTTGCTCGTAAGTAGAGGTACCACTGTAGTTCAAAATTAAATTTTCATAAACTTTCACTAAACTTCTTTGACCGTAGTCCTAGTAAGAAATTGAAAGGGAGGATGTAGAGGGATTGAGTAAGTATGTGAAGAGAGGAGGATAAAAAGGTAAGTGACCCATCTACTTTTGATTTAAACTTGGTAATGGATGTGTGTTTTACATTTTGTGTTAACATGAAATGTATGCAGTGAAAGCTCAAGTAACAGGTGGTATGCTTTATGTAATTTCATGCTATGTAATGTGAATAATGTATTGGAATGTTAGGGCTAGGTTCTTCACACCTAAAAAAAAAAAATTAATATTTATTTTGTCAAACTAAAGAAGTTTTGACCCCTTACATTATCAGTGCCATTGCTTGTGTACCCAAAACCTAAATAAAAACTTGTTAAATAAACTTACTCAAGTCAGGTACAGGGAGAGCTTGTGCTTGAAGCAGTATACAGGCTATTCTTTCCAGCAAAAATAGTCATGGCTTTCTTTCCAGAGGAAACAGGCAAGACTAATACTGCTCCAGTGACTATTATAAATTTAACACAATTTTGCCATTTAAAATATGCTAAAAGGTAAAATGAAAGGCTTTACCCTACCTTAAATTTTCTGTTCCTCATTTTTGTTAATGTAGAGGTATTTGGAGATGCTTGCATAGCTCAGTTGAACAGTGAATAGCCATGGGTCTGTTTTATTAACTGATTTCATACATTTCACTATACAATTTTCTCATCCATAATAATGACAAGAATTGTTTTACTGTACCCTAAATTTCTTTTTTATCTTGCTTGTTGATATAAAAGTGTTTGGGGATCGCTATTTAACTGTTGAACCCATGAGGGTTCATCTTGTATTACAAAAACCAAATCAGTAATATATTAATCTAATCAGGTTGGTATTGCCATTCATAAGAAATAACGACCAGAGAATAGTGAGATCTAGGCATGGAAAAGCCATTGCATTGAGCCAGAAAAAAATTGAATAATTAGATATGTAAAAATATTGGATAATGGAAACTCAAAGAAGCTAGCGAATTTGTAGCGATGACTGTACTTAAATGTGTAACGAGCAATAGGGAATATGTTAGCCACAAATTAAATAATTTGTACGTACAGTGGTACCTCGACTTACGATTTTAATCCGTCAGAGAGGGCATTTCTTAAGACGAAACAAACGTAACACGAATCAATTTTCCCCATAAGAAATAATGGAAATAAATTTAATCCGTCCAAGACTTCCAAAAGTAGTTAAATAAAATATTTTTTAGAACTTTTGGACATTAAATAATAAATAATTGAATAAAGAATACATAAATACACATGCAAATATTGTACAATAACATGTCACTTACATTTATTGAAGAGTTGTTGATGTGTGGAGGAGGGAGAAGGTGGAGTAGTATGCTAGTGTTTGGAAGGGAATCCTTCCATTAACACTGCAGGTGGTAAGTTCTTTTCTGGGGTTACTTCCCTTTTCTTTGAATGCCACTAGGACCAGCTTGAGAGTCACTAGACCTCTTTCTAACAACAAATTTGTCCAGGGAGCTCTGTGTCTGGCGATTCTTTAACACATCCCTGAAATGACACACCACTGTGTCATTGTACAGGTTGCCAGCACGGCCTGCAACAGCATGGTTAGGGTGATATTCATCCATAAATGCTTGCACATCACTCCATTTGGCACAGATCTCCTAATCCTTGAAGAAGGCACATTCTTCCATTTTTGTTCCACCTCCTCCTCTGAACCATTGTCCTGACCTCTGCTCTCTTGTTCCAGTTGCTGTTGAAGCTCTTGCAGATCTTCAGTGGTTAGCTCTTCCTTGTGCTCCTCCACCAACTGTTCCACATCCTCACCACTCACCTCTAACCCCAAAGACTTGCCCAATTCCACAATTTCTTCCAAAACAGGCTCAGGCTCAGGCTTCTGAGGCTCAGCCCCAAAACCTTCAAAATCCCTCTCTAGGACACAGTCTGGCCACAATTTTCTCCAGGCAGAGTTCAAAGTCCTGGTAGTCACTCCCTCCCAAGCCTTACCTATAAGGTGTACACAATGCAGCATATGGAAATGTTTTTTCCAAAATTCTCTTAGGGTTATGTTCATGTCTGTGGTCACATCAAAGCACTTTTGAAACATTGCTTTGGTATAGAGAATTTTTTAAAGTTGGAAATGACCTGCTGGTCCATAGGCTGGAGGAGAGGAGTGGTATTAGGGGGCAAGAACTTCACTTTGATGAATTTAAACTCCTCCACAATTTTCTCTACCAAGTTTGGAGGATGACAAGGAGCATTGTCCATTATCAGGAGGCACTTAAGTGGCAAATTATTTTCCTCGAGATATTTCTTCACACTGGGGCCAAACACTTCATTGAACCAATCTAAGAAAATGTCCTTTGTGACCCAAGCCTTTTGTTAGACTTCCACATCACACACAAGTTAGACTTGCTGACACCGCATCTGCCAAACACTCGGGATTTTCAAAAGATACACTAGTAAAGGCTTCACTTTGCAATCACCACTGGCATTGGCACAAAGCATCAAAGTTAGCCTGTCTTTCATAGGCTTATGTCCTGGCTGTGCCTTTTCCTCCTGAGTAATGTAGGTCCTGTTGGGCATTTTCTTCCAAAACAGGCCTGTTTCATCACAATTAAACACTTGTTGGGGGAGGAATTG
Source organism: Cherax destructor (assembly GCA_009830355.1). Classification (NCBI taxonomy): domain Eukaryota; kingdom Metazoa; phylum Arthropoda; class Malacostraca; order Decapoda; family Parastacidae; genus Cherax; species Cherax destructor. Next base: position 29,496 of record WNWK01007608.1, on the reverse strand, counting down.
TTCAGCCTCTAGGTACTCCTGGAATTCAGGCACATATTTTTCAGCCGCACTTTTGTCACAACTGGCTCCCTCACCATGCCTCACAACACTATGTATGCCAGTACGCTTCTTAAATTTTTGAAACCAGCCTCTGCTGGCTTTAAATTCGCTCACTTCACTCGTTGCAGGCATTTTCTTAAGGAGATCATCATGCAACTGCCTTGCTTTTTCCATATTATTCCCTCCGAAACAGTATCTCCTGCTAACTGTTTCTCGTTGATCCACACCAACAACAACCTTTCCACATTTTCCAGCACTTGTGGTCTGTGTTTTGTGATCACAGATGCACCTTTTGCAACAACAGCTTCCTTTATTTTACTTAAATATTTCTTATCCACAATGGTAGAGATGGTAGAATAGGGTTTACCATACAGCCTGGCCAGCTCACTGATACGCACTCCACTTTCATATTTTTCTATTATCTCCTTCTTCATTTCTATCGTACATATATTTCTGTTCCTCTTTGCCACAGGCTTAGCACTAGGATCTTTCCTTGGACCCATGGTAGCTTATTTAGCAGTTGCAAGCACTAAAAACAGTGGAATAATGACAATATACTGGTATGAATGCGTGGGTGTGGGTGGGTGGTCGCCCGCTGTAAACAAAGCACACTGACGCTCCCTGGAGTCGCGCTCAGCTGGGCTCCAAGCGGACAGGTCCGGTACGAAAGGCGTAAGACGAATCAATCAACGGATGTCGCATTCAAATTTCTTACGTTATAAGTAACGGATATCGAATATAACGTAAGGTGATAACAACGTAAGTCGAGGTACCACTGTACTTTGTTCTTAAATATAATTTTAACCCTTTCATTGTCAGTGCCGTAATATTATGGCTTGCAAGCCAGTGTTGATGCCGTAATATTACACCAAAATTCTAGCGGCTTCCAATCTTGCAGAAGAAAGCTGGTAGGCCTACATATGAGAAAAGGGGTCTGAGTGGTCAGTGTGTGCAGTATAACAAAAATCCTGCAGCATGCAGTGCATAATAAGAAAAAAAAACTCTGTGTTTTTGGTTTAAAACATATACTTTGCGGTCTACAGTGGTCCCTCGGTTTTCGTACTGCTCCAAACTCGAACAATTATGTAAGTGTATTTTTGTAAGTGCTTTTGTAAGTGTATTTTTGGGGGTATAAAAGGACTAAGCTAATTTACATTATTCCTTATGGGAACAAATTCGTTTTGTAACGGCACTTGAACAGCATTCTGGAATGAATTAATTACGAACACCAGGGGTCCACTGTATTTTCGTATGGTATTTATGGTTATATTCTCATTTTCTTGATTTCATTTGATAGAATGGACGATATATTACAGAAATAGAGATGATTTTGAATAGTTTATGGACTAAAAGTACTACCTTGAAATTGTGCTCAAAGTAGCGGAAATGTTCAATTTTTGCCCATGTTCAAGAGTAAACAAATCATGTCACACGTCCAATACACGTCAACTGGTGGGTCTAATATGCTTTCACAAATGCACTGATATTATTTATACAATTTTTACAATAATGCCGTAGTCTGCATAACAATAAGTCTTCTATTTTTTGTGTGAATAAAAATTCAAAATGGAAAGCAAGCGTAATATAAGAGGGGCCTGGAGACTTGACTAATGAACAAAGAAAATGTTATTTTAGTACTAGCAATGTTTGTATTATTAATTCTGGACCCTATTTTGAAATTAGCCTTACTTGAATTGTGTATGAAATTGGCCAAATTACCAATTTCTGATCACTATTGGGTAGTTGACATCGGTAAATGGGCGGTTTCTTATACTCAATTGATAGAACAACTGGAGTTCTGGCGAAATAACTATGAGTTTGGTCAACTGGAACAATGGAATTGGCTGAAAATAGGGCTCAAAGTGGGCAAAATCGCTGATGCGTAAATATCGCCAAGACCGCTAACTTCGCGAGAGCACAGTTCCGTAAGTTTTCCATCAAATTTCGTACTTTTGGTGTCATTACCATCGGGAAAAGATGCTCTATCATTCCATAATTTTTTTTTTTTTTTTTTTTTTTTAATTCTTCAACACTGAGAGCAAGTTTGTGAGCAGGGGTCTCGACAGTGAAAGGCTAATCAAGACTGTAAAGGTATAGCCTAAAGTTGATGAAAATTTTTATAAATTCATATTCTCAGGATGAATTTACACTAAGCAGGATGAGGTGATGGTAGCAATGACAGACAAAAACCTTTAGATGTGGAAGGTTTAGCTTGGATTTGTATTAATTCCAGATGCAGCTGTTCTTCAGGGACAAGCTGTCAGTTGCAACAAGCATACATCCATTTTCATTAGCATGCTATTTATTTCATTAGAATTTATTAATTATTCTTTATATAGGATATTTGTGAAAACCCCATAAAACAGAGCAGTGGGTGTAGGGAAACCTTACCTGTCATCAGGAAAATCATCAAAAAACTAATTTTTCTGCTACTTTGAGTCCAGTTTTGAGTTAATTCTGCTCCTGAAACCAACCACAATCATTTCTATTTGAATAGTTCATTTTCCATTTTATCAAATACAGTGGACCCTCGGTTAACGAAATTAATCCAGTCCAGGAGCTATTACTTAATCTGAATCTTTCGTAATCTGAAACCTTATTTCCCATAAGAAATAATGTAAATACAATTAATTTGTTCCACAAAAAAATAATCACTCAAAAAAAAAAAAAAAAAAAAAAAAAAATAACATTTACTTACCTTTATTGAAGAGACTTGCAGGCATCTGGAAGATATAGATGATGACTGGAGCAGGGTGTTAGTGGTTGGAAGGGGAATCCCCCTCCAAAAGGACTTCAGGTAACAAGTCCCTCTCTGGGGTTACTTCCCTTCTTGGTCTTTTAATGCCACTAGGACCAGCTTGAGAGTCACTAGACCCCTGCCTGGTGAAGTAACTGTCCAGAGTCCTCTGTTTCTGGCGACTCTTCAACACTTTTCTGAAGTACAACATGGCTCTGTCACTGAAGTGGTTGCACAGAAGGCTCATTTCAGCTTGCTCAGGGTGGTATCTTTCAACAAATGTCTGCAACTCATTCCACTTTGTACACATCTCCTTAAGCACTGAAGAAGGCACCTCCTTATCTCTCTCTCTCTCCTCCTGTAAAGCAATAACCTCAGCTGTGGTCTGTTGCTGTTCCAGATGAAGCTCTTGCACCTCTTCAGTTGTTAGCTCTACCCTGTGCTCCTCCACCAACTCTTCCACATCCTCACCACTCACCTCCAACCCCAGGCTGTTCCCCAATTCCACAATATCTTCCACAACATGTTCCACAAGAGGCACAGGGTCGTCAGGGTCAGGGTCAGCCTCAAATCCTTCAAAATTCCTATCTTGGACACAATCCGGCAAAAGTGGTCTCCAAGCAGAGTTCAGAGTCCTGGAAGTCACTTCCTCCCAAGCCTTACCTATAAGGCCTATGCAATGCACGATATTGAGGTGTTCTTTCCAGAACTCTCTTAGGGTCAATTCAGAGTCATTGGTCATATTAAAGCACCTCTGAAACTGCTTTGGTGTACAGTTTCTTGAAGTTTGCAATGACCTGCTGGTCCATGGGCTGGATGAGAGGAGTGGTGTTAGGAGGCAAGAACTTCACTCTGATGAAATTTATGTTGTCAGGCAAAAACTCTTGCAAGTTGTGAGGATGAGCAGGAGCATTGTCCAGTACCAGGAGGCACTTGAGTGGCAATTTCTTTTCCAGGAGGTATTTCTTCACACTAGGGCCAAACACTCCAGTCATCCATTCCTTGAAAATCTCCGTAGTGACCCATGCCTTGGTGTTAGCTTTCCAATGCACACACAATTTATTCTTGTCAACACTGTGTTTACTGAAGGGTCTGGGATTTTCTGCATGATGCACCAGTAAAGGCTTCACTTTAAAATCACCACTGGCATTGGCACACATCATAAGAGTTAGCCTGTCTTTCTTAGGCTTGTGTCCTGGCTGTGCCTTTTCCTCCTGAGTAATGTAGGTCCTGTTGGGCATTTTCTTCCAAAACAGGCCTGTTTCATCACAATTAAACACTTGTTGGGGGAGGAATTGTTCAGCCTCTACGAACCCCTTGAATTCCAGCACAAATTTTTCAGCTGCACGTTTGTCTGAGCTGGCTGCCTCACCATGCCTCACAACATTGTGTATGCCACTATGTTTCTTAAACTTCTCAAACCAGCCTTTGCTGGCTTTAAAATCACTCTCCTCACCACTGGTTGCAGGCATTGTCTTCACAAGATCTGCGTGCAACTTCCTTGCCTTTTCACAAATTATCGCCATAGAAATACTATCACCCGCTCTGTTTTTCATGGATCCACACCAACAACAACTTCTCAACCTCATCCACTTTTTTCGATCTTTGTTTCGTTAACAAATTAACCCCTTTTGCAACATTAGCTTCCTTGATCTCATTTCTCTGTGCCAGGATAGTGCTGATAGTAGATGGAGTTTTCTTGTACATCCTGGCAAGATCATTCAGATGTATACCACTCTCATATTTTTCTATGATTTCCTTCTTCAGTTCGATGGTGTTCCTCACTCTCTTTACCACAGGGGTGCCACTAGGAAGCTTCTTTGGACCCATGGTGACTTATTTCACAGTGACAATAACTAAACCACCAAAAAAGACACCAAATATATTGTGAATCTTTGAAAGAGCGCGCTAGGTAATGTTCTCTCAATGGTAAACAACGCTTCACTGGCGTCCTGCGCTTGCGCGGAGCAGGCGGACACGTCTAATACCTTTCGGTAACCGAGGAATTTTTCGCTAACCGATTACGAAAAAAGCTTTCGGTTTACAAAGCTTTCGTTAACGGGACCTTTCGTTAACCGAGGGTCCACTGTATTACCAATAAACAAGCAATAGATAACAAAAAAAGACACAATACCGTGACTGGAACAATACACACACAACCCGCACGTGTCGTAAGCTCCTCTCTTTTTTACGACGTTTCGGTCCGACTTGGACCCTATGCGGGCCGCCAGCTTCATTGCAGTGCTCCTTTCCTAGAATATGACTGACTCCACTACTACTACTACTACCTCCATTATTACCCCTCCACCACTTTCTTGTGCCCTCCCCTGTCTGCCTGCCTATAAATACCCCTTCTACCTGTCCTTTGTGTTAGTGTGACTTTGTAAATGGTCCAAGTCGGCCTGAAACATCGTCGTAAGCTCCTCTCTTTTTTATATGTGCAGGTTGTGTGTGTAAACAAGCAATAGAGCCACTGTATCCTCAACCCCCTACCCTCCACCACCTGTATCCTCAACCCCCTACCCTCCACCACCTGTATCCTCAACCCCCTACCCTCCACCACCTGTATCCTCAACCCCCTACCCTCCACCACCTGTATCCTCAACCCCCTACCCTCCACCACCTGTATCCTCAACCCCCCTACCCTCCACCACCTGTATCCTCAACCCCTACCCTCCACCACCTGTATCCTCAACCCCCTACCCTCCACCACCTGTATCCTCAACCCCCTACCCTCCACCACCTGTAACCTCAACCCCCAGCCATAACACCCATCCTAGAAAACACCTCAAATTGCCATTTTAAACCAAACACAGGTCAAAGGTTTGCTTTTCCCATCATGCACAGCATGGGGCAGGATTTTTTTATTACATTTTGCACACTTACCGTACAGACCCATTCTCTCATGTCTAGGCCAAAATTTACTGCTCACAGCTTATTTGAGGGAGCTGAGTTGAAAACGTAGCTCTACATAATTGACTCTGGCATCAGTAACATAGATCTATGTACAAGACAGTGAAAGAGTTAAAGTAACACTTGAAGCATTTCTTCAATAATTGCACATGTTTAGTTATTACAGCTCTTATGCATGTAAAGCAACAGGAACACTACTAATGAGCAAAACTGGGTGGAAAGAAAGTGGTTGATGCAACGAGGAAAATAAGTAATAGGCAAGAAATTAGAAAGGTAATGAAGAATAAGTGTAAGATAAGAAAGGACACAATATGAAAATGATGGAAAAGACAGAAACCGGTGTAAGCCTTTATTGTAACATTGTGCTTGAGGGCTGTGTTCTTCATAATGAAAAGTCATGGTGTGTTCTGTCTTTTTCATCCAATTGTTGACTCACAGCCACACTTAACTGCCAAAAAAATGGAAAATCAGTATTAATTGAATGGTTGTGGATGGAGAGCTGATGTAGCTAAGAAGTGATACTCCAAAAAAAAAATTTAAAATAAAAATAAGGGAAGTCAGTTGGATAAAATTTCTACCTGTGTCTTTGATAGTATTTCTTGTGGCTGACTGAAATCAGCAATCCTGCTGTGCATGCAATATGCTTCCATGACTGCCTGACATAGGCTAACCTACTGTGTATTGAAACTAAAACTCCTGACAGTAATTTTTAAATGATAGTAAAATATAGAACTCGGGCTATGTTTTTGGTTAAGAGGGATTATTTTACTCAGTGCCCAATATTTATTAAACCAGTTTCAGGATAAAAAAATCTAAGAATTCTCTAGTGGAAAAGATATTAATTAGTTTTATTTTTTTTCAGCCTGCTCGATTCCTCATTGACTGGGTTGTATGCAAGGGTGACACTGTTGGCAGTGCCAAGAAAGCCATTGTAAAGGAAGTAAATACACGGTGTAATATGAACCTAATCCCAGAAAATGTGCGATTACGGAAAAAGAGTTGGAAAAATCCGCAGACGATATACCTCGATGATCAAAAGTTTGATGATGATATTTCTCTCTATTCAAACTGGGAGCTTTTCCTCCAGGTTAGAAACACAAGAAGATTCTTTAAGTTTTAATAACAATTAAGAATTTTATACAATAAGTAACATTAATAAGCAGGTTACAAGGTTTATACAATCATTACTTAACATGTTGAACTTTTTTTTTTTTTTTTTTTTTAAATTATATTCTGTATAACCACATGGAACGAATGGATTGATAGTTTAAAATAGGAAATGAGAGTTATTAAAGAGAGAGTTAGAGGTATCAGAAATATGGAGGGAATATTTTAAGGAATTGTTAAATGTTGACAAAGATAGGGAAGCTGTGATTTCATGTATAGGGCAAGGAAGAATAACATCTTGTAGGAGTGAGGAAGAATGAGTTGAGTGTAGGGGAAGTTTGTGAGGCAGTGGGTAGAATGAAAGGGGGTAAGGCAGCTGGGATTGATGGGATAAAGATAGAAATGTTAAAAGCAGGATAAAGATAGAAATGTTAAAAGCAGGATAAAGATAGAAATGTTAAAAGCAGGATAAAAATAGAAATGTTAAAAGCAGGTGGGGATATAGTTTTGGAGTGGTTGGTGCTTTTATTTAATAAATGTATGGAAGAGGGTAAGGTACCTAGAGATTGGCAGAGAACATGCATAGTTCCTTTGTATAAAGACAAAGGGGACAAAAGAGAGTGCAAAAATTATAGGGAAATAAGTCTGTTGAGTATACATGCCTTTGTTACTCGTTCACTAAGAGTGTTCCTCTAGTCTTAACGGCATAGTTATAATACTAATATGTAAAAATAATCACTCTTGGCAACATTAAATGTCTTATTTTAGGTTAATATAGACATTTTTATTAATCCATCTATGATATTTTCTTCAAAATTATACATACTTGGTAAACTGTATGGTAGAGTTATTATTGAAAGAATTAAGAGTAAGACAGAGAGTAGGATAACAGATGAACAAGCAGGCTTTAGGAAGGGTAGGGGGTGTGTAGACCAAGTGTTTGCAGTGAAACATATAGGTGAACAATATTTAGATAAGGGTAAAGAGGTTTTTGTGGCATTTATGGCTTTGGAAAAGGCGTATGATAGGGTGGATAGGGGGCAATGTGGTAGATGTTGCAAATGCATGGAATAGAAGGTAGGTTATTGAAACCAGCAGAGTTTTTATGAGGATTATGAGGCTCAGGTTAGAGTATGTAAGAGAGGGAGATTATTTCCCAGTAAAAGTAGGCCTTAGACAGGGATGTGTGATGTCACCATGGTTGTTCAGTATATTTATAGATAGGGTTGTAAGAGAAGTGAATGCTTAGATGTTGGCAAGAGGTGTGGGGTTAAAAGATAAAGAATCTAACACAACGTGGGAGTTGTCACAGTTGCGCTTTGCTGATGACACTGCTTTTGGGAGAGACTGAAGAGAAGTTGCGGAGGTTGGTGGATGAGTTCAGTAGGGTATGTAAAAAAAGAAAATTAAAAGTGAATATAGAAAAGAGTAAGGTGATGAGGATAATAAAAAAATTAGGTAAAGAAAGATTGGATATCAGATTGGAGGGAGAGAGTATGGAGGAGGTGAATGTATTCAGATATTTAGGAGTGGACGTGTCAGCAGATGGGTCTATGAAAGACGAGGTGAATCATAGAATTGACAAGGGAAACAAGGTGAGTGGTGCACTGAGGAGTCTGGGGAAGCAAAGAACTTTATCCATGAAAGCAAAGAGGGGAATGTATGAGAATATAGTTATCCCAACGCTCTACAGGTGCAAAGCATGGGTGGTGAATGTTGCGACAAGGAGAAGGCTGGAGGCAGTGGACATGTCGTGTCTGAGGGCAATGTGTGGTGTGAATATAATGCACAGAATTTGTAGTTTGGAAATTAGGAGGAGGTGCAGGATTACCAAAACTATTACCCAGAGGGCTGAGGAGGGGTTGTTGAGGTGGTTTGGACATGTAGAGAGGATGAAACAAAATAGAATGACTTCAAGAGTGTATAAACTGTAGTAGAGGGAAGGCTAGGAAAAGTTGGAGGGAGGGGGTAAAGGAAGTTTTGTGTACGAGGGGCTGGACTTCCAGCAACCATGTGTGAGCATGTTAGATAGGAGCGAATTGAGACAAATGGTTTTTAGGACTTGACGTGCTGTTGGAGTGTGAGCAGGGTAATATTTATGAAGGGATTCAGGGAAACTGGCAGGCCGGACTTGAGTCCTGGAGATGGGAAGTACAGTGCTTGCACTCAGAAGGAAGAGGTTTTAATGTTGCAGTTTTATAACTGTAGTGTAAGCACACCTCTGGCAAGATGGTGAAAGTTTTTCTTTTTCGGGCCACTCTACCTTGGTGGGAAACGGCCGATGTGTTAATAAAAAAAAAAATAACCACAGACTAAGAAGTGTAGTTGCTATACCTACAGAATATGAAGGTTAGAAAACAACGAAATATAAAGCGTGAAAGATGAATGAAAAAAATCATTTAACTGTCTTGGAAAGACAGTTAAAGAACATGTGTTGGTAAGGCCACAGCAGCATGTTGAAGTATCCTCAGTGCGTTAAGAAACAGGGTGCCATATTTCAGTGCACAAATATGCTGATAACCTGTATATTAATGTAAGAAGCTACTAAATGTATAGTTTATTTTCCCTTTCTCTTAGTGGATTGTACAGGGAGACAGACATGTCCAGAGGCTGTGTGAAGAGAGGCTGCTGATGCTATGCCTTAAATGGGATTTGCATTGCACTTTATAAATTGGATAGTAGATAATTAGAATGCACTTCGACTATGCAAGATGGTCTTTCACTCAAAGAAATTGTAGCAAAAAATAGCAAAGGGACAATGTTCCTCATCATAAATTTTAAAATATGTAATGTGCAAAATCCGAGTTCCTTCTGTGGATTTCCTTAAATTGCTCTTTGAGCAATAAGCGGTGCCTTCCCCAGACACCAGGCCACAAACAGTACCTGTCCCTCCCCCTGCCTCCTGTTCTTGTTAAGCAAAGCTTAAGTTCTCTAGGCAGCATTGTTCTTGTTTAATGTTTATTATAAAAAGTAAACAAATGTTCAATAGAAAAAGACTTAATAGGAGTATTATCCCTTAAGGTACTATTAGTACAGTAACTCAGTATCATACATCATCATAATACGTAGCATGTAATTATACATTCTAGTGCATTTAAAACTGATGTACCTACTCTAGCACTGTATTTCTACAATTGTTGGAAATGTTTGCAGTTAATAGCGAATAAGTATTCAACCAAGATAATTGTAGTAAGTGATAGTAAACATGTTTACCAAACCTCTTGACATGACACCCTCACTACTAAAAGATATCACATTTTGTAGAGATTAACTCACATCTTCCTAGGAATAAAATGAAGGAAGATTTATTTGCAAACAATAATATAGGGAACAGCTACTAGTAGCTGTTTGCTATATTATCAGTGTAGCATTAATATTTAGAGACTGCAAGGTGAAAGTATCTCATTTCCTGCTAATTCTTGGTTCCAGTTCAGCCAAAGCATGTGTTACTTTTCTTTTCCACTAAACAAGACATTATTAGCCCCTCATGCATAGATCATAAAAAAAAACTTTTTCAGAGAATTCAGATATTTATTGAAGAGTTAGGTTACAGTAGAAGTCTGCAATCTCGCAGTATTGCTGGGTGCCAAAGCCAGAGGCTGCAGCTCGCTTTTTAGCTCCCACATATGGCTCAATACTGCATAAACATCAGTGGTCCTAAAAATTCTCAGTGTTAAGAAGCCAGTTGATGCTGCCTGCTACATGTATGCCAAATGATAAACCTCACTACATCCAAATGACCCATTAAGTCTACATTAACCCTCCTCACTTTAAGTGCTTCAAGTAATGACTAATAATGTAAGATAAACTGTTATTTTTATGTACATTATTGAAAAAAAAAAGTTGCTTGACATTTTTGGAAGTCTGTGGAACTTAACCCTATTTTTTTCCATATGTTCTTGAGCTTAGCACTAAATTAGATTACACAATGATTGGCACTAACATAACCCTTGTGTTAATTGTCATTTGGCTTTACCTTATAATCTCCATATACTGTATATGTGGGTTATGTCTCTGGATCCTGCCAAGGGTATGCCTTGATGCTGGTGAAGAGCTTTTGATTTAGGGAATCTTTCCTTTTCTTCCTATTTTAAGGATTGACCATATTATGTTCATTCCTCAGGTCATGAGTGATGCCTACAGGTTTAGTGCTTGCCCACAAATGTAATAATAATGTGTTCCTGAAATATGTCACATTCATAGGACCCATGAATACTTATGCTGTAAGTTGGTCTAATTAAAAACAAAAAGAAGTGGGTTCATACCAGTTATATTTAATAACAGGATAATATGAAGCATGTAAGTAATACATTACTACTTTATACAAATGGAATTATAATTATATTTGCTAGGCCTTTTAACCCTTTGACTGTTTCGGTCGTATATATACGTCTTACGCGCCAATGTTTCGGACGTATTAAGACGCATGAATTCTAGCGGCCTCAAATCAAGCTGGAGAAAGCTGGTAGGCCTACATGTGAGAGAATGGGTCTTGTGTGGTCAGTGTTCGCAGCATAAAAAAAATCAGGCAGCCAGTGGTGCATTGTGGGAACGCCATTTCAGTAGTCCTTGTTCAGCATGCCTAGCGGTAAGAATTATCTGACTCCTTGGCGCATCTGGGACTGTTCTCTTCCTCAATGATAGCTCTAACACAGATGAAAGTGTCTCTGAAGTTAAATTTCATGGTTTTGAGGAGTTTGTGACTGAAAGAAATGCCCAGGATACCAGAAAGAAGGAAGGAAGAAAGAAAGGAAGGAAGGAAGGAAGAGATGAGAGGAAGGAAAGAAGAGATGAGAGGAAGGAAGGAAGAGATGAGAGGAAGGAAAGAAGAGATGAGAGGAAGGAAGGAAAGAAGAAGTAAGGAAGGAGGAGAGGAAGGAAGGAAAGAAGAGTTGAGAGGAAGGAAGGAAAGAAGAAGTAAGAAAGGAGGAAAGGAAGAAGGAAGGAAGGAAATATGTAAGAAAGGAAGGCAGAAAGAAAGGAAGCTAGGAATGAAGGAAAGGAAGGAGGTTGTGGGGAAGAAGACATGGGTCCCCTTTTGTGTTGACAGGCAGTGTGGGTGGTGAGTAATGGTATAATATGTCATTTTGACAGCTGCCTTACCCTGACTCAGCAAATTTAGATGGATCCCCCCCCACACACACACACGCACGCACGCAGGCATGCATGCTTTAAGAAGAGGTATGATAAAGCTCATGGC
>WNWK01007608.1:0-15000 GCA_009830355.1 Cherax destructor | reverse complement strand
TTGAGATTATTATATCTAAACCAACTGCTGAAGTCCTTAAGGAAAAGGTGAGACATTTCTTGTTGTAAATGCTTGTTATACAACCAACTAAATTCAGTTTACTTCATAAACTTCTCAAATCCTGTCTTAAAGTATTTATTCTTTTTCTGACTTCCAGGAATACACATGTTAATGAAAGATGTCATCAGAGATCATGTCAGGTATTCATACCTGAAACATGTATTCCCCATGCTGATTTTCTAGCCTACATACACTGCATGTGTTTACCTAATTTGCATTTTTTTTTTTAGCATGCTGGCTGTCTCCCACCAAGGCAGGGTAACCAAAATGAAAAAAAAAAACTTTTACCATGATTCACACTATCACTGCCTTTGCAGAGGTGCGCAGATATTACAGTTTAGATGTCACTCTAAACAGCAAATATCCCAAACCACTCCTTCAAAGTACAGGCAATGTACTTCCCACCTCCAGAACTCAAGTCCCACTAACTGGTTTCCCTGAATCCCTTCACAAAATATTACCCTGCTCACCCTCCAACAGTTTGTTAAATCCCAAAAACCATTCGACTCCACTCCTATCTAACGCGCTCACACATGTCTGCTGTATGTCCAAGCCCCTTGCACACAAAACCTCTTTTACCCTCTACCTTCATTCTTTCCTAGGACAACCCCTACCCCTCCTTCCCTCCACTACAGATTTATACACCTTACAAGTCATCCAATTTTGCTCCATCCTTTCTAAATGACTAAACCACCTCAACAATCCCTCCTTAGCTCTCTGAATAATACTTTCAGTAACTCCACACCACCTACTAATTTCCACACTACGAATTCTCTGCACAATATTTATGCCACACATTGCCTTTAGACATGACATCTACACTGCCTCCAGCCTCTTTCTCACTCCAACATTCACAACCCATGCTTCACATCCATATAAGAGTGTCGGTACCACTATATTCTCATACATTCTCTTCTTTCCCTCCAAGGATAATGTTCTTTGTCTCTACAGATACCTCAATTCACCACCCACCTTTTTTTTTTCATCATTTCTATGGTTTACTTCGTCCTTCATAAACCCATCCGCTGTCAAGTCTACTCCCAAATATCTGAACACATTCACTTCTTCTATACTCCCTCCAATTTGATATCCAGTTTTTCTTTACCTAACTCATTTGATACCCTCAAATATAGGTAGTAGGTTGGTAGACAGCAACCACCCAGGGAGGTACTACCGTCCTGCCAGGTGACTGTGAAACAGAAACCTGAAACTGTTTTACATGATGGTAGGATTGCTGGTGTCTTTTTTCTGTCTCATAAACACGCTGGATAACAGGTATATCTAGCTACTTCTACTTACACTTTAGGTCACACTACACTGGCATACACATGCATATATATACATACACACATCTAGGTTTTTCTTCTTTTTCTTAATAGCTCTTGTTCTTTTTATTTTCTCTATTGTCCATGGGGAAGTGGAAAAGAATCTTTCCTCCGTAAGCCATGCGTGTCGTATGAGGCGACTAAGATGCCGGGAGCAATGGGCTAGTAACCCCTTCTCCTGTACAAATCTACTAAAAACGAGAAGAAGAAAAACTTTATAAAATTGGGGTGTCTGAATGTGCGTGGATGTAGTGCGGATGATAAGAAAGAGATGATTGCCGATGTTATGAATGAAAAGAAGTTGGATGTCCTGGCCCTAAGCGAAACAAAGCTGAAGGGGGTAGGCGAGTTTCAGTGGGGAGAAATAAATGGGATTAAGTCAGGAGTATCTGAGAGAGTTAGAGCTAAGGAAGGGGTAGCAATAATGTTGAAGGATCAGTTATGGAAGGAAAAGAGGGAATATAAATGTGTAAATTCAAGGATTATGTGGATTAAAATAAGGGTCGGATGCGAAAAGTGGGTCATAATAAGCGTGTATGCACCTGGAGAAGAGAGGAGTGTAGAGGAGAGAGAGAGATTTTGGGAGATGTTAAGCGAATGTGTAGGAACTTTTGAACCAAATGAGAGAGTAATTGTGGTAGGGGACCTAAATGCTAAAGTGGGAGAAACATGCAGAGAGGGTGTAGTAGGTAAGTTTGGGGTGCCAGGTGTAAATGATAATGGGAGCCCTTTGATTGAACTTTGTATAGAAAGGGGTTTAGTTATAGGTAATACATATTTTAAGAAAAAGAGGATAAATAAGTATACAAGATATGATGTAGGGCGTAATGACAGTAGTTTGTTGGACTATGTATTGGTAGATAAAAGACTGTTGAGTAGACTTCAGGATGTACATGTTTATAGAGGGGCTACAGATATATCAGATCACTTTTTAGTTATTGCTACAGTGGGAGTAAAAGGTAGATGGGATACAAGGAAAATAGAATCAGTAAGTAAAAGAGAGGTGAAGGTTTATAAACTAAAAGAGGAGGCAGTTAGGGTAAGATATAAACAACTATTGGAGGATAGATGGGCTAGTGAGAGTGTAGGCAATGGGGTCGAAAATGTATGGGGTAGATTTAAAAATGTAGTGTTAGAGTGTTCAGCAGAAGTTTGTGGTTACAGGCGAGTGGGTGCAGGAGGGAAGAGGAGCGATTGGTGGAATGATGATGTAAAGAGAGTAGTAAGGGAGAAAAAGTTAGCATATGAGAGGTTTTTACAAAGTAGAAGTGATGCAAGGAGGGAAGAGTATATGGAGAGAAAAGAGAGGTTAAAAGAGTGGTGAAGCAATGTAAAAAGAGAGCAGATGAGAGAGTGGGTGAGATGTTATCAGCAAATTTTGTTGAAAATAAGAAAAAGTTTTGGAATGAGATTAATAAGTTGAGGAAGCCTAGAGAACAAATGGATTTGACAGTTAAAAATAGGAGAGGAGAGTTATTAAATGGAGAGTTAGAGGTATCGGGAAGATGGAGAGAATATTTTGAGGATTTGTTAAATGTTGATGAAGACAGGGAAGCTGTGATTTCGTGTGTAGGGCAAGGAGGAATAACATCTTGTAGGAGTGTGGAAGAGCCAGTTGTGGGTGTAGGGAAGTTCGTGAGGCAGTGGGTAGAATGAAAGGGGTAAGGCAGCTGGGATTGATGGGATAAAGATAGAAATGTTAAAAGCAGGTGGGGATATAATTTTGGAGTGGTTGGTGCTATTATTTAATAAATGTATGGAAGAGGGTAAGGTACCTAGGGATTGGCAGAGAGCGTGTATTGTTCCTTTGTATAAAGGCAAAGGGGACAAAAGAGAGTGCAAAAATTATAGGGGAATAAGTCTGTTGAGTGTACCTGGTAAAGTGTATGGTAGAGTTATTATTGAAAGAATTAAGAGTAAAACAGAAAGCAGGATAGCAGATGAACAAGGGGTTTTAGGAAAGGTAGGGGTGTGTAGACCAAGTGTTTACAGTGAAACATATAGGTGAACAGTATTTGGATAAGGGTAAAGATGTTTTTGTGGCATTTATGGATTTGGAAAAGGCGTATGATAGGGTAGATAGGGGGCAATGTGGCAGATGTTGCAGGTGTATGGAATAGGAGGAAGGTTACTGAAAGCAGTGAAGAGTTTTTATGAGGATAGTGAGGCTCAGGTTAGAGTGTGTAGGAGGGAAGGGGACTATTTCCCAGTAAAAGTGGGCCTTAGACAAGGATGTGTGATGTCACCGTGGTTGTTCAATATATTTATAGATGGGGTTGTAAGAGAAGTGAATGCGAGGGTCTTGGCAAGAGGTGTTGGGCTAAAAGATAAAGAAGCAAATACAAAGTGGGAGTTGTCACAGTTGCTTTTGCTGATGACACTGTGCTTTTGGGAGATTCTGAAGAGAAGCTGCAGAGGTTGGTGGATGAATTTGGTAGGGTGTGTAAAAGAAGAAAATTGAAAGTGAATATAGGAAAGAGTAAGGTGATGAGGATAACAAAAAGAATAGGTGACGAAAGATTGGATATCAGATTGGAGGGAGAGAGTATGGAGGAGGTGAATGTATTCAGATATTTGGGAGTGGACATGTCGGCGGATGGGTCTATGAAGGATGAGGTGAATCATAGAATTGATGAGGGAAAAGGGTGAGTGGAGCACTTGGAGTCTGTGGAGACAAAGAACCTTGTCCATGGAAGTAAAGAGGGAATGTATGAGAGTATAGTTATACCAACGCTCTTATATGGGTGTGAAGCATGGGTGATGAATGTTGCAACGAGGAGAAGGCTGGAGGCAGTGGAGATGTCATGTCTGAGGTCAATGTGTGGTGTGAATATAATGCAGAGAATTCGGAGTTTGGAAATTAGGAGGAGGTGCGGGATTACCAAACGATTGTTCAGAGAGCTGAGGAGGGGTTGTTGAGGTGGTTTGGACATGTAGAGAGAATGGAACGAGACAGAGTGACTTCGAGAGTGTATAAATCTGTAGTGGAGGGAAGGCGGGGTAGGGGTCGGCCTAGGAAAGGTTGGAGGGAGGGGTAAAGGAAGTTTTGTGTGCGAGGGCTTGGACTTCCAGCAAGCATGTGTGAGCGTATTTGATAGGAGTGAATGGAGGCATATGGTTTTTAATACTTGACGTGCTGTTGGAGTGTGAGCAAAGTAACATTTATGAAGGGATTCAGGGAAACCGGCAGGCCGGACTTGAGTTCTGGAGATGGGAAGTACAGTGCCGGCACTCTGAAGGAGGGGTGTTAATGTTGCAGTTTTATAACTGTAGTGTAAAGCACCCTTCTGGCAAGACAGTGATGGAGTGAATGATGATGAAAGTTTTTCTTTTTCGGGCCACCCTGCCTTGGTGGGAATCGGCCGATGTGTTAAAAAAAAAAAAAAAAAAAAAAAAAATCACCTTACTCTTATCTATGTTCACTTTCAACTTTCTTCCTTTACAGTCCCTCTCAAACTATCCATTAACCTTGGCAATGTCTCTTTACAATCTCCCAGAAGCTCAGTATCATCAGCCAAAAAGTAAAGTAACTGTCAACTTCCATTTTGTATTTGATTCCACATAATTTAATACCACCTCCCTCCCCAGCACCCTAGAGGAACACGGCAGTAGGCCCACTATCCCATATTAGGTAAATCTTAAGACACATTGACATACAGAGAAATGCTGTTAGTGGTAGTAGTACTAATAATAATGGTTGATAGTTCTCAGCCATGTATAAAGTTCAGTATCTGTAGAGCTAAAGTGTGGTCTATCAGACTAAATAAAACCTGCTGCATAGATGAAACTTTTTTATTGAAGTTTGCAATTGCTACTTGTTTGCTTTTATCAACAATAAACTGCATCTATTTAGGTTTTATGAAAACTTTCAATATAGTTCCTCATGGAAGGCTAATCTGAAAACTCATATCAGTTGTCTACCTGGAGTCTACCTGGAGAGAATTCCAGGGGTCAACGCCCCCGTGACCAGGCCTCCTGTTGGACCAGAGCCTGATCAACCAGGCTGTTACTGCTGGCCGCACGCAGTCCAACGTACGAACCACAGCCCGGCTGGTCAGGTACCAACTTTAGGTGCCTGTCCAGTGCCTGCTTGAAGACAGCCAGGGGTTTGTTGGTAATCTCCCTGATGTATGCTGGGAGGCAGTTGAACAATCTTGGGCCCCTGACACTTATTGTGTTGTCCCTCAACGTGCTAGTGGCACCCCTGCTCTTCATTGGGGGGATGTTACATCGCCTGCCGAGTCTTTTGCTTTCATAGGGAGTGATTTTTGTGTGCAAGTTTGGTACTAAGCCCTCGAGAATTTTCCATGTGTATATAATAATGTATCTCTCCCGCCTGCGTTCTAGAGAGTACAGGTTTAGGAACTTCAAGCGTTCCCAGTAGTTGAGGTGGTTTATCGCAGTTATGCGTGCCGTGAAGGTTCTCTGCACATTTTCAAGGTCAGCAATTTCACCCGCCTTGAAAGGTGCCGTTAGTGTGCCGCAATATTCTAGCCTAGATAGAACAAGCGATCTGTAAAGTGTCAACATGGGCTTGGCATCCCTGGTTTTGAAGGTTCCCATTATCCATCCTGTCATTTTTCGAGCAGAGGATGTGAGATTTTTTTTTTATAAAGGAAAAATTTGAACAGTGATCGGAAGTAAAATATCGTCATGGGTTAGTGCTATCAGCAAGGTGTCACAGAGATCAGTGCTTGCCACTAACATAATTTATATAAAGGACCTACCTAAAGAAATAAATGATGCTGCTAAGATCATGTTCAAAAAAAGCAGGAATTTCAGGATAGACTGAGCAGGTAGTGATGAATGATGAAATCTGCAGCTCAAGTGGAACTTTTTATCAACAAAGATACCTGTTGTTGCACATTTGCCTACTCATCAACCAGAAAGACCATCTCATAGAACAAAAGGGTTGTATAGACCTGGAGATAATCTGTTGTTTAGAGAAAATAAGGCAAATACAGAAAAGGTCAGAAAAAGAGACTGGGTAATGAAAACATTCAAAGAAGAGTGCACCAGTAATGGTGTACATACTATTCAAATTGGGTTCCACTCATGTCAGCTAAGAACAGAAAACTGAGGCTACAATGGGCACAGGCTCACCAGAACTGGATAGTTTAATGTTGGAAAAATATCGCCTGGTCTGATAAATTAGATTCTGCTGTGGCATGCAGATGGTAGGGTCAGAATTTGACATAAACCTTTGTAATGTGATAGAACAGGAGATTTGCAGAGTGAATTTGCAGTTGACAAATCTGCAAATCTGAAACCAAGTGTCCATGGTTTAATTCCCAGCATGGGAGGAAACAGTAGGCATGTTTCTTTACACCTGCTACCCCTGTTCACCTAGTAGCAACTAGGTACCTGGATGTTAGTAGACTGTTGTGGGTTTCATCCTGGAAAAAGGGGGTAGTATACCATAGATAGGACTGGGCTTTGAATTGAGCTGAGGTAGCATAACAGCTCTTAGCCTGTAAAATTTATTTGCATAAAAAGAATGACCAAGGAAGCACATTAACCGTTAAACGGACCAAACGAATATATACGTTCGCACGCCCAGTGCCCCGAAGATTTTGAAAAAAACAAAAAAAATTATAGAAATAAAGAACATTTTTCTATTTTTTAAGTGTTATAGGATGAAAAAAAAAACAATTAGGGTTAGTAGTTACCGAGATATGAGGCGGAGAAGTTGGCACTGGATGCTCACCTGACAGCAACAGGAGCCCAGCCGCTTGCAGAATTGTTGCCGATATACCTTTTTTTTCTCTTTTTTTTTTTTCTTTTTTTTATTATTATTATTATATAATTTTTATGTTCTGATAATTACAATTTATAGTAGTTCTTGTGATTTCATAGCCAATCTGTGTTCTGACAGTAATATTAGGTACCGAAATTGTACTCAAATAATAATAATGATAGTGCATAAAAATAATAATAATAATAGTGAATAATAATGATAGTGCATAATAATGATAATAATAATAAAGTTCCCTTGAAGCCATTATATAAGATATGTGTCCCTGCCTTATCTCATCTGATCTCCACTAATGATGACTGGTGACATTTGACGAGGGGTAGTCTTATCTCTTCTTATCAGTCCAGTAATTAGTGATGACATTTAACGAGCTTACACTGCTTCCCTTTATTTGTTACGCAAACCTGTCTGTCTGTCTGTGTGTCTGTCTTTCTGTCTGCTTGTCTCAGAGAGTAGCTCATGAACCAACTGGTATTACGCAGATCACAAGCACATTATATCACTTTGTCTTGATTTTTTTAGTTATCCTAGGTAATTTACACTATGTATAATTATATTTACGTATGTGTTCCTGTGAGATAGAGACAGACAGATAGATACAGACAGAGATAGACAGCCAATCAGGTACCCAGCTGACCAGCCAGGTGGCCAAACAGCTGCTTGCCAGCCAGGTGGCCAAACAGCTGCTTGCCAGCCAGGTGGCCAAACAGCTGCTTGCCAGCCAGGTGGCCAGGCAGGCAGGCAGCCAGCTGGCCTGCCAGCCTGTGTCTGTCTGTGTGTCTGTCTTTCTGTCTGTGTGACATTATTATCGAATGCAGATACCTACTATACAGTTGTTTTACCACCAGACAACAAACTCAAATGAAAAACTCTAAGGAGGGAGGATACGAAGTAACTTTTCCAAGGACTGCTTAACCTTGAAGTGAACTACTGCATCTTTATTCAATACTAATTAGATAATTAGTGTCCAGGTGTTAAGTTGGCGGGCCGGATGAAAACCTCACGTGGGTTGGATGTGGCCCACAGGCCGGGAGTTGCCAACCCCTGGTGTAGACAGACAAGCTGTTTGACAGGCAAGAAACGGGAAAGGTGGAGACATGGCTGGAAGTTAGACACGGATGAGCCACAGGGATGTCAGGAAGTATCTCTTCAGTCTCAGAGTGGTAGGAAAGTGGAATAATCTCAGTGACAAAGTGGTGGAGGCAAGCTCTATACATAGCTTTAAGAGCAGGTATGATAAGGCCCACAAGGCTAGGAGGGAGTAAGTCTGAAAAGTGTCAAGTTGAGAGGTAGGGGCCAGGATCTGAGAATCAACCCCTGCAATCTCAAATAGGAGAGTACATACATATACACTACATTCAGAAGGAAAAGAACAACCCCAATGAAAAGCATGGGTGCCATAGGCACAATTAGCAAATATTGTGTCAACATCAATAACCTAAGACTTCCACCTACTATCAATAGTTATCAGAAATAAAGCCTCAACAAAAGAAGAAGTTTTTAAGAAAAAAAACAGACTACCTTCAAGTACCAAATCACCCAGGCTATGTAGGCCAGTGGGCTGCTAACAGCAACAGATAACCTGGTTAATGAGGTAATGAACAAGGTTGCCTGGCTTCAGGCTGGTAGAAAGCCTCATGTAACTGGTCACAGGTGTGTCATATAGGTATCCTTTCATTGACTAATAGGAGGAAACTACATATGATGTTAAAAAATTATTTGAAATAATTAATAGCATAACCAAAAAAACTGATATAAAATAAGTATCTAAGCATCGAGACTATATCTTAATTTGTGCGTGAATGCACCTCTCCCCTTCCCTGATAATAGTTGTAGCAATTTCCTTTTCATTTTATAAATGCTTTAAGACAGCTCATCTGTGTAGTATTTATGTGATTTCAAACAGATTATCTTT
The DNA here is from genome assembly GCA_009830355.1 of Cherax destructor. NCBI lineage: Eukaryota > Metazoa > Arthropoda > Malacostraca > Decapoda > Parastacidae > Cherax > Cherax destructor. The sequence goes on along the minus strand of WNWK01007608.1, from coordinate 5,945 downwards.
TTATTGTTTAACTTTGTTTTAATTACAGTTATCTGAAATATCTGGAATAGAAGCAGAAAACATTGAATTTGCTAAGGGTAAAGGAACATTTCCATGCGACATGTCTGTTATGGATATAACCAATGACCTTGATTGGACCGTTCGCAGTGGCCAATTGGACCAACGACCATTTTACATTTTAGATGATGGTTCTATGATTTACTATAGGTAAGATCTTATTTTTATGAATTTCCTACAAAATGTAAGTTTCTTTTGGCTCCTGCTAGTGGTGATGGTATTTTTATTGGTTGAACATTTTATTCATAAAGCTTTTCTATGTGTATTTTTATTATTGTAATAGACCTACCCAGTCGAGATGCCAGACACCACCAAATTCAGATAATTATTTTATTTCAGCACGATACATTGTTTGTACAAAGGTTAATAACATTTGTGTGTTTATGCAGATAAGTCATAAGTGTTTTAGCTTGCTCATTAGTATGACCTTTTATAGAAGTAAAATACTAATAAAAAAATAGTAGAATCAATCAACAATTATACTAAAAAACTAAAAGTGACATCATACAGTTTCCAATATACCAAAAAAAAAAAGGTTATAGATGCCAATCTAAGTGAGCACCCAGTGACTATCAGTAGTGGTCAGTATAATAGTAAATGATACAAGCATCGTTTAGGTGTGAAGAAGAGCAGGATGTGAGTGTGGGGAAGGTGCGTGAGGCATTACGTAGAATGAAAGGGGGTAAAGCAGCTGGAACTGACGGGATCATGACAGAAATGTTAAAAGCAGGGGGGGATATAGTGCTGGAGTGGTTAGTATTTTTGTTTGATAAATGTATGAAAGAGGGTAAGGTACCTAGGGATTGGCAGAGAGCATGTATAGTTCCTTTATATAAAGGGAAGGGGGATAAAAGAGAGTGTAAAAATTATAGGGGAATAAGTTGACTGAGTATACCAGGTAAAGTGTATGGCAGGGTTATTATTGACAGAATTAGAGGTAAGACAGAGAGTAGGATTGGAGATGAGCAAGGAGGCTTTAGAGTGGGTAGGGGATGTGTAGATCAAGTGTTTACAGTGAAGCATATATGTGAACAGTATTTAGATAAAGGTAGAGAAATTTTTATTGCATTTATGGATTTAGAAAAGGCATATGATAGAGTGGATAGGGGAGCAATGTGGCAAATGTTGCAAGTGTATGGAATAGGTAGTAAGTTACTGAAGGCTGTAAAGAGCTTTTATGAGGATAGTGAGGCTCAGGTTAGGGTATGTAGGAGAGAGGGAGATTACTTCCCGGTAAAAGTAGGTCTTAGACAGGGATGTGTAATGTCACCATGGTTGTGTAATATATTTATAGATGGGGTTGTAAAAGAAGTAAATGCTAGGGTGTTGGGGAGAGGGGTGGGATTAAATTATGGAGAATTAAATGCAAAATGGGGGTTGACACAGTTACTTTTTGCTGATGATACTGTGCTTATGGAAGATTCTAAAGAAAAGTTGCAAAGGTTAGTGGACGAGTTTGGGAGAGTGTGTAAAGGTAGAAAGTTAAAAGTGAACATAGATAAGAGTAAGGTGATGATGGTATCAAACGATTTAAATAAAGAAAAATTGGATATCACATTGGAGAGAGGGATTATGGAAGAAGTAAATGTTTTCAGATATTTGGGAGTTGACGTGTCAGCGGATGGGTTTATGAAGGATGAGGTTAACCATAGAATTGATGAAGGAAAAAAGGTGAGTGGTGCGTTGAGGTATCTGTGGAGGCAAAGAAGGGAGTGTACGAAAGTATAGTGGTACCAACACTTATATGGGTGTGAAGCATGGGTTGCAAATGCTGCAGCGAGGAGGAGGCTGGAGGCAGTGGAGATGTCCTGTCTAAGGGCAATGTGTGGTGTAAATATTATGCAGAAAATTCGGAATGTGGAAATTAGGAGGTGTGGAGTTACTAAAAGTACTTGTCAGAGGGCTGAAGAGGGGTTGTTGAGGTGGTTTGGTCATTTAGAGAGAATGGATCAAAGTAGAATGACTTGGAGAGCGTATAAATCTGTAGGGGAAGGAAGGCGGGGTAGGGGTCGTCCTAGAAAAGGTTGGAGGGAAGGGGTAAAGGAGGTATTGTGGGCAAGGGGCTTGGACTTCCATCAAGCATGTGTGAGCGTATTAGATAGGAGTGAATGGAGACGAATGGTTTTTGGGATATGACGATCTGTTGGAGTGTGAGCAGGGTAACATTTTGTGAAGGGATTCAGGGAAACCAGTTAATTGATTTAATTGGACTTGAGTCCTGGAAATGGGAAGTACAATGCCTGCACTTTAAAGGAGGGGTCTGGATAGTGACAGCTGGGAGGGACAATTCTCAGCTGTCGTATCTGAGCTCCTCTGCAAAGACAGTGATTATGTATGAGTGTGGTGAAAGTGTTGAATGATGATGAAAGTATTTTCTTTTTGGGGATTTTCTTTCTTTTTGGGTCACCCTGCCTCGGTGGGAGACGGCCGACTTGTTGAAAAAAAAAAAAAAAAAGCATGTTCATTATGTACAAAGATAGGTTTTATTTCAGTATGGCCCTCATTGGAAATAACTGAAATACAGTGTTAGGCAAGCAGCATTTGTCTGGCACATAATATCCTATCCTCCATCTTAAAGAGAGAAAGTGAGCAACAACAACTGTGTCTTGTGCAACCAGACATCAGCTGTCCACTTTTTTTATTTGATGGTGGTTAATTGCGTGTAAATTTAGGGTAAGTTAGAGTAACCTAACCTAACCTAGATAGAATAAATAAATAGTATATGTATTTGTTGCATTTAAGATAATGCAGAAATCAACAAGTTGAAAAATGTACAAAAACAAACTCTCTTTGTGGAGAACAGGTAGCATATTAACCCTTTCAGGGTCCAAGGCCATTTTTGGAAGGGGTGCGCCAGTGTCCAAGAATTTAAAAAAAAAAATCTTATTTTTTCTTATGAAATGGTAGAGAATCTTTTTCTGAAGGTAATAAAACAAAAAGTACGAAATTTGATTGAAAATTGACTAAATTATGCTCTCGCGAATTTTGATGTGTCAGCGATATTTACGCATCGGCGATTTTGCCGAATTTGACTCCCATTTTAGGCCAATTATATTATTCCAGTCTACCAAATTCTTAGCTATTTCACTAGTATTACTTCTATTCTATCGATTGAGCACAAGAAATCGCCCAGTCAACTGTTTCAACTCCAAAATATAGTGATTGGTAATTTAGCCAATTTAACTCAAAGTTCAAAATATTCCAATTTCAAAATAGGGTGCATAATAAACAATGCAGGCATTCCTGGCACTAAACTAACATTTCCTCTGTTCATTAGTTACGTTTTCAGTCTTTACAAATGAATTCCATTTTTATTTTTTATTCACATAATGAATTTTTATTCAAACCAAAAAATGGAAAATTTACCGTTATGCAATATTGTAATAATTGTACAAATAATATCACCACATTTGTGAACATATATTAGACCCACCAGCTGGCGCGTATTAGACGTGTGAGGTCATTTGTTTACTCTTGAACATAGGCAAAAATGTAACATTTTCACTATTTTGAGCTCAGTTTCAAGCCATTTGCAGTACTAAAACCAATCGAAATCATCTCTATATCTGTACTATATCTTCCATTCTATCAAATGAGACCAAGAAATCGCAAATACAACTATACAAAGTATACGAAAAAACACTGCAAAGTCGCTGTTTTAATCGAAAATTGCGGTTTCAGTTTTTTTTCTCTCATTATGCACTGTGTGCTGCAGGATTTGTTTCATGTGGTGCACACTTACCACATAGATGTATTCTCTCATATCTAGGCCCAAATTTGCCGCTCAAAGCTTATCTGAGTGAGCTGAGCTAATGATGTAGAACTACGGTTTGGACCCTGAAAGGGTTAATGTGGCTTGGTCAGGTGGTCGCACTTGCCATTCTTTTTTTTCAGAATAGATAGGGCTTGAATCCTCCAAACGAGGATCGTGCATTGAAAATACTAATACCACCCCACAGCACTCTTAATATTAGAGTAAAGAAGAGAGATGCATCAAATAGTTTATGCAAAGAAAATACCCTTAAAGTCAGGTACTGCTAAATTTTTACATTTAAATAACTTCAGTACTGAAATGAGAAAGTGTAGTAAACCCAGTGAAAATTAAGAATGCTCTAGGGACAATTAGAGAACACTATCAATATTGCAAAATTTGATACTCTTTAACCTTCTGCTAGCATAACAAATATTGAAGGTATAGTAGGGTCTCAATGCATTAATGCATTCCTAAAAATTCATTGTAAATCAAGTACTATTTGGTACTCGGAACGTATTTGTCCATAGAAATGCATGATTGTAGATTCATTCGTGAACCATAATCTGAGTACAGTGGACCCCAGAGTATCGGCCGACTCGTGTTTCGGTCGCTTTTTTCAGCCCAATTTTGTCCCGACTATTGGCCGTTCCCCGTGTTTCGGCCCGGGTACCAGACCTGTCCGCCTGCCTGCGCTTGAGTGCGTCCACGCACAGGCGTCGTGAGCCAGTGTAGCTTTGTTTATCACAATAAATTCATTGTGTTTAGTGCTTGTTTATTGATTGTGACTGTGAAATAAGCCACCATGGGCCCAAAGAAACTTCATAGTGGCAGCCCTTTGGTAAAGAAAGTGACAAACACAATAGAATTGAAGAAAGAAATTGTAGCCAAATACCGAAGTGGAGGAGGAAGAGAGGGGAGAATGTAGTCTTCTTCAGTGATTCACTGATTCTACGATATGTACGATACTAAACCAGCATGAGTCGATAAAGGCTATAGCACCAGCCAGCGATAAAGTATTAACAGTGTAGCAAGTAAGTTAAGCGATTAAGCGATAGACAAATGACGACACGAAACTTATCTCCATTGTTGTTTGAGGTAGTATATAGAGGCTCTGAGACCAACGTCGCCCTCTGCCACCATCTCTTCCAAGGCAAGTGTAAATATTTCTTATTTATAATGTGTAAATATTTCTTATTTATAAATTATGTACATTGTTTCAGTGTGAATTAGTGGTGGTGGCCTGCTGCCTCCACCACCGGCAGTATATGTACGGCTTATGGTCAGTGGCTCTTATAAACCCAACAACAATAACACACTACCACCAGTCCTCACATTCGTAATGACATATTTTATTCATTCTAGAGTATATATCATGTTTCTATGTTATTAATATTGTTTATTATGTCATATTAGATGAATTGTGATAGATAAATAAGCCGTAGAGTTTATATTAGTGTCGTATTGAAGGGCTATCTTGTCCTACCTCTCTCATATGCCATCAAGAGTCTTCAATAAAGGTATAACTGATTCAAATGTTCATTTATCCATTAAAATTAGTGCTTTATATTTATTGCTTATTGTTTTCTGTATGTAAAACTATAGTATTTATTCTTTAAAAAAAAATGAATTTTTGGGTGGAAACAGGTTAATTGTATTTACATTATTTCTTATGGGAAATATTAGTTTGACTTTCAGCCAGTTCGAGTTGAGGCCTAGCTCCTGGAACGGATTACGGCCGATACTCTAGGGTCCACTGTATATCTAATTAAATTTTTTTCTTAGCTAAGAATATCTGTTCATTATTTAAAATTCAGTTCTCTTCCTTTACACTTGCAACTTTGTACATGTTAAAGAGAACAGAGAATAGTTTGGAAATAGGAGAAAGAAATTTATGACAACATTTTGGTTTGACTTGGACCATTAACTGTGTGTGTGCGTGCGCGTATGTACTCACCTAATTGTGGTTGCAGGGGTCGAGACTCAGCTCCTGGCCCTGCCTCTTCACTGATCACTACTGGGTCCTCTCTCTTCCTGATCCATGAGTTTTATCATACCTCGTCTTAAAGCTATGTATGGTTCCTGCCTCCACTACATCACTTGCTAGACTATTCCACTTCCTGACTACTCTATGACT
>WNWK01007607.1:70000-92287 GCA_009830355.1 Cherax destructor | reverse complement strand
AAAATGTCCATGCACTCAGCCCCAGGCCCAGACTCGTAGAACTCTGTGTTCATTAAGAACTGCAAGAAACCCCTCTCGCAGGCTCTAAGTATGCTATGGAGAACGAGCATAGACACAGGTAAGAATCCACAGTCACTAAAAACAACGGATATAGCCCCACTATAAAGGTGGTAGCAAAGCAATAGCTAAGAACTATAGACCAATAGCTTTAATGTCTCACATCATAAAAATCTTAGAAAGAGTTCTGAGAATCAGGATTGCAAACCACTTGGGCTCCCAATAATTGCACAATCCAGGGCAACACGGGTTCAGAGCAGGTTGCTCCTGCCTCTCGCAACTACTGGACCACTATGATATGGTCTTGGATGCACTGGAAAACCAACAGAATGCAAATGTAGAATACACAAATTTTGCAAAAGCCTTTGGCTTTTGTAATAGCATTGTGTAATAGCACACACAATGCTTGCTAAAGGGATAACTGGCAAAGTAGGCATATGGATATTCAACTTTCTAACCAATCGAACACAAAGAGTAGTGGTAAACAGACTTAAATCGGAAGCTGCCATAGTGAAGAGCTCTGTTCCACAAGGCACAGTACTCGCCCATATCCTGTTCCTCATCCTCATATCAGACATAGACAGAGATGTAAATCATAGCACCGTATCATCCTTTGCAGACGATACTAGGATCTGCATGAGAGTGTCATCCATTGAGGACACGGCAAATCTTCAAGAAGATATTAACCAAGTTTTCCAATGGGCAACAGAGAACAATATGATGTTCAATGAAGACAAATTCCAACTACTACGTTATGGAAAACTGGAGGAAATAATAGCTAGGACTGAGTATACTACAAACTCTAATCACACAATAGAACGGAAAAGTAATGTGAAGGACCTGGGTGTGGTAATGTCTGAGGATCTCACCTTCAAGGATCACAACAGTGCCACTATCACAACTGTGAGGATAATGATAGGATGGATAATGAGAACATTCAAGACAAGAGATGCTAAGCCAATGATGATCCTTTTTAAATCACTTGTTCTCTCTAGGCTGGAATACTGCTGTATATTAACATCCCCATTCAAGGCATGTGTAATTGCAGATCTAGAGAATGTATAGAGAACCTTTACTGCACATATAAGTTCCATCAAACACCTTAACTACTGGGAACGCTTGTAAGCGCTTGCCTTGTACTCACTGGAGTGCAGGCGAGAGAAATACATCATATTCTACACCTGGAAAATCCTAGAGGGACTGGTCCCTAATTTGCATACAGAAATCACTCCCTATGAAAGCAAAAGACTTGGCAGGCGATGCAACATACCCCCAATGAAAAGTCGGGGCGCCATTGGTACACTAAGAGAAAACACACTAAGTGTCCGGGGCCCAAGACTGTTCAACAGCCTCCCACCAGCCATACGGGAAATTACCAGTAGACCCCTGGTTGTCTTCAAGAGGGAGCTGGACAGATACCTAAATTCATTACCGGATCAGCCGGGCTGTGGTTCGTACGTTGGACTACGTGCGGCCAGCAGTAACAGCCTCGTTGATCAAGCCCTGACCCATCGGGAGGCTTGGTCATGGACCGGGCCATGGGGTCGTTGATCCCCGGAATACCCTCCAGGTAGGTAGGTGCCTACTTCTAGATGTACTGCTCTAGTCGTAGCACAGGTGAACAACAAATGTACACCTTAATAGGAACTTTGCCAACAGTTTTAGTTAAAATTATTGGTCCAGTGTAATCTACACCTGTCACCTCAAATGGAGTGACATGACATACTCACTCAGCGGGATATGGAGGTGGACCTGGATACTGACATACTCGCTCAGCGGGATATGGAGGTGGACCAGGATACTGACATACTCTCATATCAAAGTGATGATATGTGATACAGTCCCATATTTGTTTTTTCACACTTTGTCGACCTTGAGGTATCCAGTAGGATTGTCGTATGTGACAGTGTGTCAGCTACACCACCATATAACACGTTACTGTGGGCATTTTTAACAATCAGTTTCGTTAGCCAATGAATTTTAGGGATCAATACTGGATGTTTTGCTTCTTTAGGTAGTGAAGAATTATGAATTCTTCATCGACATCTTATAATCTTTTCTGAGTCGAGATAAAGTTCTAAACAATTAATCATATTAGGTTTCTTTGGGGATTTATCCTGAGTTTCCAGAAATTTGTACTCTGTAGAGAAGACATCTTTCTGTATTTGTTTTACCCTGTATTTGATGGGTTCAGGAAATTCATAATTAGGTTTTGTCCCTTTAATGAATTTGAAGACAAGAGCTGTAACTCTTAAGAGTTTGCCCAAAGATGAGTATTTAGATCCATCAATAACTATTTCTGGGGTGTCTGCTGTATTTAAACATATTATTTCTGCTGTGTTCAAGCAGACTGTTTCTTCTGGAAAATGTGAGCTTTTTGCTTAGGCCAATTATTTTCATTAGAGAGCCAGTTAGGTCCGTGGAGCCATAATTTATTATCCACAAAGTTCTTGAGTGGGACACCACGTGACAACATGTCAGCTGGATTCTCTTGTGTAGAGACGTGGAGAAAGACATAGTCTCTCTGCATCTCTTATTTCTGCTACTCTTTTTTGTATATAGACCAACTTACTCTTGTTATTTCGTAACCACTGGAGAACTGCTTCATTGTCACTCCAGATCACAGGTTTTTCAATAGTGAGATGATCAAGTACTTTGTTGAGATAGACAGCTAATTTTGTACCTACATAGAGTGCTGTCAGTTCCAATTGTGGTACTGTTCTGACCTTCAAGGGTGCAACCCTGGCTTTTGAAGTAATTAATAAACTTCCTTCAGCGTTACTCATGTAAGCTACAGCGCCATAACCTCTGGTTGACTCATCACAGAACACATGTAATGTGTACTTTTTTCACTCTTGACCTATTTGTCTGGGAAATTTAAACTGATGAAGTTTTCTAGAGGCAAGTTCTCATCCCAACCTATTTCAAGCTTCCATGCTTCTTGCACAAGCATTTTACCTTTTATGGTGATTGGTGAGACGAGTCCTAGAGGATCAAAACATTGTGATACCTCTGACAGTAAACTACGTTTAGTGAGTGTACTGCTTGATTTATTGGTTATCCTTTTGAGACTCAAAGTGTCTTCCTGTGTATTCCAATTAAGTCCAAGCATGTTGTTGCATTCAGGAATTTCAGCTTCAGGGAAATTTTCTTTGATAAGTTCCCTAAATTGATTTGAATTAGTATTCCACATCCTTAGAGGCATATTTGCTTCTTTCATCTCCTTGTTAGCTTCTCTGTATAAGGATTTCAAATCCTTCTCCTTATTCACAGTACCTTGAAGATTGTCCACATATAAACTTATTTAAGGTGTCTTTGAAGGGACTTTCAAATTTCTTCAGATGTGTATTGAGAGTAGCTTCTAGCAAGAATGGAGAGGATATTGCACCAAACAAAAGAGACTTGAAACGATATGTTTTCACAGGACTTTGAGGATCATGTGGATTGTCAGGCCACAAGAATCGAGTATAATATCTATTGTACAAGAATGGTATACAATACATACAGTATGAAATAAAGACACATGTGCAACATCCGGGTATTTTTATTGTAAACGTTTCGCCCTCCAGTGGCTTTATCAATACAAATTCTAGGACAAAATATGAAGACAGTAGAACTATATACAAAAGATGAGGTAATCAGTCCCTCGGCCTTGGAGTTGTGTGAACATCACGGAAGTCGTTGAGTTACTGGTGCTTATATACTAAAGTGCTTATATACTGGTGCTTATATACTAAAGTGCTTATATACTGGTGCTTATATACTAAAGTCAGGTGGGCATAGTCACTGGTCACTTAAGAAAGCTTTGGAAATATCAGCCGTGTAGGCATATGAATTTATGCGAAATTTCATAAGCACGTCTCTAAGCTTCCCAGTTAGTGAGGGTCCGGTCATCAGACAGTCATTAAGACTTGCTACATCTTTATGAGCACGAGCGCTGCAATTATATACAACACGTAGTGGAGTGGTTTCAGAATCTTTCCTGACTCGATGGTGCGGGAGATAATGAGCATCTGTCTTCAACTATTTCCTCAGTGAAGTTATTGTCCAACTGTCCTTGTATGATATTATCATATACGGTCAGGAGCTCTGGACTCTTTCTGAGCTTTCTGTGGTTTCATTTGTCCGAAAGTCATGAGATAATTGCTAGACAGATGTGGTGGGTTTAATTTCCATGGTAACCTAACCCAGTACTGTTCATCTTCATAATGGAGTCCAAATATTGGTTATAAGTCTGAGACTCTCTTGGGCGGCTTGGTTTATTTACATCAATGCCTATCGCATCTGAATAGAAAGCCGCTTGTTATGCAGAGCATTTAGGGCAAATTAGGTCAGTTTTGTCCCAGGATGCGATCCACACTAGTCGACTAACTCCAGGTCCCCATTTTACTGATGGGTGAACATAGACAACCGGTGCAAAGAAACACGCCCAATGTTTCTACCTTCACCCTCGCCGTGTGAAGTGAGAGCTTTGTCCAGCAGACCACCAAGCCACAGTAACTCAAATATTTTGTAAAGACTCCAGTCTTTAACAGTTTTTCGAAGGACCATAAGTTCTTTATTACTTGTAAACTTTCTTAAGAGTTCATAAACCACTGTGTGGCCACTCTCCGGTTCGTAGATGACCAATTTATGGAGAACTTGTTAGATAAGTATATTTTCCTGCATGAAAATAAACATAAGACAAGCGTTACTTATCTTCTAACAACACAATTTTCAGCAGCCGCTCCCTGTAAATACCTTTGGGATGCTGTTTCAGTGTCCACAGAGGTTGTTGATTAACAAGTGAGTTAGTTAAACAATTTTCCCCAAGGAGCGTATATCCAGCATTTCACTATTATCTGAAATGCGTTGTGGTTCTCACTGGGTTTTGGGTGAATCACCCTCGCTTCCCACGATCTATTGGTAAATCCAGTCAAATCTCACCTCTACCTATTAGCTGCAGCTAACGTAAGAAGATGTGGGTATGACTGAACTTACCTGGGTATTGTATATATCCCGGTATCGATGTCTTGAGTAGGCTGCTACAGATGCGTAGTTATGTCCTTACTCGTTGATAGGGAGTCACTTTGGCCATTCGTTACGCAATAGGGTGATATCTTTTTCTTTTGTTTATAACACCTGAATACATACCCCAACACAAACTTTACACTTTATTGGGACTACACAGCGGATAATACACTCGTGTTTCTTTTTAACACTAGTTTTCCTAGTGGAGATTGACAGTATTTCAGAGTTTACCCCACAAAGTCATTATTTTCTCTGTTCTCAGCGGGAGATTTGTGACGTTCATTGTCCGCACAAAGGAATATGCTGAATTCAGCTTTATATACATTCTTTGCTAGTCTGTGCAACCAGAGTTAACATAAGAGGGTTGGTGTCTTGTTATTTAGCTGTAGACTAGAAGTCATAATATCCCCGACTTGTAGACCAGGTAGGGCTAAGGTTTTCTCTTAATTTTCCTGTATGGAGAAAAGAGTAATTACTCTCATTTAACCTTCATTGTGTAATTGATAGAGTCCAGTAGCCCTTTGTGAGTGGGCTAAGTCTCTCAGAGGGTTGAGGGGGAGGGGGCTGAGAGATACCCCCGCTTCAAACTGGAGATGTTTCTCCACAGTCCTTACCCGACATCACGGGTGTACGGCAAGAGCTTGAATTTGGCCTATCCTTGTACAAAAATGGTAAAATCAATGAGCCTAAAAACATAACAGGCCGCTTGTGGGCGAAGATGGCTCCCCTAATTTTTCCACTGGCAATCTCCCTTATCTCGAACTTGTTGCTGCGAGTCTGTCTGAGGACAATGTAAGGGCCGACAAATTTGGTAACTAGCTTATATATACCAGAATTCTGAGTGGGATTTTGCAACATGACTTTCAAACAGTGTAGAGGCAGCCAGCGAGAGGCAAAACACCTTGCCTGTGTTCGACAAGACGTATGGCGTGGTAGCTGGCATGCTATTGGGTTCTTCCAGAAAGACGGGAGTAACGGCAACCCAGAGCAAGTGAGTGCTGGTCGCGCGGACTCATCTCAGTGCCAAAGGGCTGGCACTGAGGCGAGTTCTTAAATTAGGTTTAATTTAGCCTAATCCAATTAAATATATTTTAGATAAGTTTACAATAATTTAATAATAAACAAACACAATGAAATATATATTTTTTCGTTAGGTTCAGAATAATTTTTTTGCGAAATTATTGTATACACAAATTTTTGCTTGCCTTATTTGGAAAGAAGAGCATTGATGTTTAAGCCAAAATCGAAAAGTTTTACCTATTCGGCGCGACAATTTTATATATATATATATATATATATATATATATATATATATATATATATATATATATATATATATATATATATATATATATATATATATATATATACATATAATATGTCGTGCCGATTAGTTAAAACTTGCGATTTTGGCTTAAATAGAAACACTCTTCTTGCCATATAAGACAAGCGAAAATTAGTGAATGCAATAATTTCGCAAAAATCATTCTGAACTTAACGAAAAAAATATATTTCATTGTGTTTGTTTATTATTAAATTAATGTTAACGTATCTAAAATATATTTAGTTGGGTTAGGATAAATTAAATTGCACTTGTTATAATAAGGTTAGGTAGGTTTTCAAAATTTATCTTGGTACAAAATTACAAATTTTTACATTAACACAAATGAAAAAAATATATCTTTAAACGTATAAGAGAAAATTTTAGAAAGGACTTAATTTTAAATGAGTTCTTGCTAATTGACCAGTTTTACCTAATCGGCACGACACATATATATATATATATATATATATATGCAAGAAGATCACAGTAAACAGGTAATATCACAATATGCAGAACAACCACTGTGAACAAATAGTGAAATTCCAAGCACTTTCGTAACTTGTCACATTATTCCTTGATAATGTGAGAAGTCACGAAAGCGCTTGGAATTTCATTATTTTCTCACAGTGGTTGTCCTGCATATATATTTTTTATTATTTTTATTTACGCATCGGCTGTTTCCCACCAAGGTATTGTGGACCGAAAAAGAAAAACTTTCACCATCATTCACTCCATCACTATCTTGCCAGAGGTGCGCTTACACTACAGTTATAAAACTGCAACATTAACACCCCTCTTTCAGAGTGCAGGCACTGAACTTCTCATCTCCAGGACTCAAGTCCGGCCTGCCTCTTTCCCTGAATACTTTCATAAATATTACCCTGCTCGCACTCCAACAGCACGTCGAGTCCTAAAAACCATTTGTCTCCATTCTCTTCCATCTGGCATGCTCACGCATGCATGCTGGGAGTCCAAGCCCCTCGCTCACAAAACCTCCTTCACCCCCTCCCTCCACCCTTTCCTAGGCCGACCCCTACCCCGCCTTCCCTCCATTACAGATTTATACACTCTCGAAATCATTCTCTTTTGTTCCATTCTCTCTACATGTCCGAACCACCTCAACAACCCCTCCTCAGCTCTCTGGATAATAGTTTTGGTAATCCCACACCTCCTCCTAGTTTCCAAACTACGAATTCTCTGCATTATATTCACACCACACATTGACCTCAGACATGACATCTCCACTGCCTCCACCTTCTCCTTGTTGCAACATTCACAACCCATGCTTCGCTTTGCACCCATATAAAAGCGTTAGTATAACTATATTCTCATACATTCCCCTCTTTGCTTCCATTGACATAGTTCTTTGTCTCCACACACACTCCTCAGTCCACCACTCCCTTTTTTCCCCTCCTCAATTCTATGATTCACCTCATCTTTCATACACCCATCTGCTGACACGTCCACTCCTAAATACCTGAATACATTCACCTCCTCCATACTCTCTCCCTCTAATCTGATTTTTGCATATATATATATATATATATATATATATATATATATATATATATATATATATATATATATATATATATATATTATTATATATATATATATATATATATATATATATATATATATATATATATATATATATATGTCGTGCCGATTAGGTAAAACTGGTCAATTAGCAAGAACTCATCTAAAATTAAGCCCTTTCTAAAATTTTCTCTTATACGTTTAAAGATATATTTTTTTCATTTATGTTAATGTAAGAATTTATAATTTTGTACCAAGAGAAACTTTGAAAACCAACCTAACCTTATTACAACAAGCGCAATTTAATTTAGCCTAACCCAACTAAATATATTTTTGATACGTTAACATTAATTTAATAATAAGCAAACACTATGAAATATATTTTTTTCGTAATGTTCAGAAGGATTTTGGCGAAATTATTGCATACACAAATTTTCACTTGTCTTATATGGCAAGGTGAGCGTTGCTATTTAAGCCAAAATCGCAAGTTTTACCTAATCGGCACGACTATATATATATATATATATATATATATATATATATATATATATATATATATAGGATGGGGTCCACCTCTGGTGTCAATTGTGGGACCCATTGCCATATATATATATATATATGCAGACACTGGAGATGGTTAACAAGTAATTACCTTGCTCATTAATTTAATCACATGGCTATAAGTATTTTGAAAATGTTGTTTTATTAGTTGATAATTGAATTGCCAGTTATGCATTATTAATGATTGTTAGCTGGAAGGTTTGGCATCAGAATTTTTTCAGTGTTAATAATTTACATGGAACAAGTCTATTCACAACTGTGGCCCCAATCACCCACCTCAATTAGACCTGGGACGGTAATTTGCATGCATCACCGGGGCGCATAATGCGAAATGGGATGCCAACTTTTTCTAGCAAAGATGCTACGTTGTGTGTGTGTGTGTGTTTGTGTATCTGTGAACCACACCTACTTATGTTAGTGAAGTTGAGGTCTAACCCTTGGGCTGTAAAGTTTGACTATCACTTGTTAGGTGTGATCATTCCCACCCTTAATAGGGATCCGTCATATCTTGTGAATCTAAGTTATCCTCCATTACCTCTCATATCATTGCATTTCACTGCTCACTGCCTCACACTGACACAATATGGTGCAGTTGTGTTTATCCGCCCATGACAAAAACTCTGCTTCTCGCTACTTTGTCAATGTGTGTGATATTCTTATGTGTTTTAATGTCTTATCTGGTTTTTATGATTTTAGTAATGTTGGAGGGAAGAAATAATGAAGGCCTTATATGTCTGATATTTCACAATAAATGTATTGCGAATGGCGAGATAATAAATGTTAAAACAAAAGAAGAAGAGTTTTTACGAAGATAGTGAGGCTCAGGTTAGAGTATGTAGGAGAGAGGGAGATTATTTCCCAGTAAAAGTGGGCCTTAGACAAGGATGTGGGATGTCACCGTGGTTGTTCAAAATATTTATAGATGGGGTTGTAAGAGAAGTGAATGCTCGGGTGTTGGCAAGAGGTGTGGGGTTAAAAAATAAAGAATCTAACACAAAGTGGGAATTGTCACAGTTGCTCTTTGCTGATGACACTGTGCTTTTGGGAGATTTTGAAGAGAAGTTGCAGAGGTTGGTGGATGAATTTGGTAGGGTGTGTAAAAGAAGAAAATTAAAAGTGAATATAGGAAAGAGTAAAATAATGATGATAAAAAAATTAGGTGACGAAAGATTGGATATCAGATTGGAGGGAGAGAGAACGGAGGTGAATGTATTTAGATATTTGGGAGTGGACGTGTTAGCAGATGGGTCTTTGAAAGATGAGGGGAGTCATAGAAGTAATGAGGGGAAAAAGGTGAGTGGTGCACTAAGGAGTCTGTAGAGACAGAGCTTTGTCCATAGAAGCGAAGAGGGGAATGTATGAGAGTATAGTTATACCAACACTCTAATATGGGTGTGAAGCATGGGTGATGAATGTTGCAACGAGGAGAAGGCTGGAGGCAGTGGAGATGTCATGTCTCAGGTCAATGTGTGGTGTGAACATAATGCAGAGAATTCGTAGTTTGGAAATTTGGATGAGGTGCGGGATTACCAAAACTATTATCCAGAGAGCTGAGGAGGGGTTGTTGAGGTGGTTCGGACATGTAGAGAGGAAGGAACAAAATAGAATGACCTCGAGAGTATATAAATCTGTAGTGGAGAGAAGGCGGGGTAGGAGTCGGCCTAGGAAAGGTTGGAGGGAGGGGCTAAAGGAGGTTTTGGGTGCGAGTTGCTTGGACTTCCAGCAAGCATGTGTGAGCGTATTTGATAGGAGTGAATGGAGACAAATGGTTTTTAGGACTTGACGTGCTGTTGGAGTGTGAGTTAGGTAACATGAAGGGATTCAGGGAAACTGGCAGGCCGGACTTGAGTCCTGGAGATGGGAAGTACAGTGCCGGTACTCTGAAGGAGGGGTGTTAATGTTACAGTTTTATACCTGTAGTGTTAGCACGCCTCTGGCAAGACAGTGATGGAGTGAATGATGAAAGTTTTTATTTTTATTTTTTCGGTGGGAGATGTCCCATGTGTTAATAATATATATGTACGTATATATATATATATATATATATATATATATATATATATATATATATATATATATATATATATATATATATATATATATATATATATAATAACTTATAATAAACTGGTATTTAGAATTACAGAGAATTCACATCTTAAAAAATTATTTATATGTAAAGTTACAACAAACTTATATATATATATATATATATATATATATATATATATATATATATATATATATATATATATATATATATGAGATATTCCGAATAGGTAAAACTGGTCAGTTAGCAAGAACTCATTTAAAATTTAGTCCTTTCTAAAAACTTCTCTTATACGCTTAATTTTTTTTTCATTTATGTAAATTAATAATTTTGTTTCAAAAGAACCTTAGAAAACATAACTAACCTTATTATAACAAGCGCAATTTAATTTAGCCTAATCCAACTAAATATATTTTAGATAAGTTTACATTAATTTAATAATAAACAAACACAATGAGATTTTTTTCGTTAGGTTCAAAATGATTTTTGCCATATTAATGCATACATAAATTTTCGATTGCCTTATTCGGCAAGACGATCGTTGCTATTTAAAGCCAAAATCGCAAGTTTTACATATTCGGCCCGACATAATATATATATATATATATATATATATATATATATATATATATATATATATATATATATATATATATATATATATATATATACGTATATGTCGTGCCGATTAGGTAAAACTGCTCAATTAGCAAGAACTCATCTAAAATTAAGTCTTTTATAAAAATTTCTCTTATACGTTTAAAGATATATTTTTTCATTTATGTTAATGTAAGATTTTATAATTTTGAACCAAGAGAAACTTTGAAAACCTACCTAACCTTATTACAACAAGCGCAATTTAATTTAGCCTAACCCAACTAAATATATTTTAGATACGTTAACATTAATTTAATAATAAACAAAGACAATGAAATATATTTTTTCGTTAAGTTCAGAATGATTTTTGCGAAATTATTGCATACACAAATTTTCGCTTGTCTTATATGGCAAGGTGAGCGTTGCTATTTAAGCCAAAATCGCAAGTTTATATATATATATATATATATATATATATATATATATATATATATATATATATATATATATATATATGTCGTGCCGATTAGGTAAAACTTGCGATTTTGGCTTAAATAGCAACGATCGTCTTGCCGAATAAGGCAATCGAAAATTTATGTATGCAATAATTTCGCCAAAATCATTCTGAACATAACGAAAAATATATTTCATTGTGTTTGTTTATTATTAAATTAATGTTAACGTATCTAAAATATATTTAGTTGGGTTAGGCTAAATTAAATTGAGCTTGTAGTAATAAGGTTAGGTAGGTTTTCAAAGTTTCTCTTGGTTCAAAATTATAAAATCTTACATTAACATAAATGAAAAAATATATCTTTAAACGTATAAGATAAATTTTATAAAGGACTTAATTTTAGATGAGTTCTTGCTAATTAACCAGTTTTACCTAATTGGCACGACATATATATATATATATATATACTGTATATATATATATATATATATATATATATATATATATACACTGCACTACCAAGGACTCGAACCCATGTTGTACTGGCCCGCCTATTGTGAGCTAGAACCACATGACGCTTTAACCCACAGGGCTAAATCCTGTGGGTTAAAGCGTCATGTGGTTCTCGCTCACCATAGACGGGCCAGTACAACATGGGTTCGAGTCCTTGGCTAGTGCAGTGTTGTTATTGATCTTTGATATACCTTTGAAGAGTTTCGAGAGTTTATCTACTCTCTGAGCCCGGCCATGGGCCAGGCTCGTCTGCTGCTTGCCTGGTCAACCAGGCTGTTGCTGCTGGAGGCCCGCTGCCCCACATATCCATCACAGCCTGGTTGATCTGGCACCCGATGAAGATACTTGTCCAGTTTCCTTTTGAAGGCTTCTACACTGGTTCCAGCCTTGTTTCTGATATCTTCTGGTAAGATGTTGAATAGTCTGGGACCCCGGATGTTAATACAGTGCTCCCGTATTGTCCCCCACCGCACCCTTGCTCCTCACTGGGTTTATTTTACACTTTCTTCCATATCTCTCACTCCAGTATGTTGTTATGGCAGTGTGCAGATTTGGGACAAGGCCCTCAAGTACTTTCCAAGTATATATTATCATGTATCTCTCTCTCCTCCGCTCCAATGAGTACATGTTGAAGACTTGAAGGAGTTCCCAATAATTTAGATGTTTCAATGGCGCAATGTGAGCCGTAAACGATCTCTGAATTTGTTCCAGCTCTGATATTTATCCTGCCCTGAACGGGGCCGTCAGCACTGAGCAGTATTATAAGTGAGGGAGCACTAGCGATTTGAAGAGTGTCACCATCGGCATTATTTCCCTTGTTTTGAAAGTTCTCAATACCCACCCCGTCATCTTCCTGGCTGTTGTGATCTTTGTCTTGTTATGGTCTTTAAAAGACAGATCAGCAGACATAATTATTCCCAAGTCCTTTACGTGTTCCTTTCGTTCTATGTGGTGACCCTCTTGCGTTTTGTATATAGTGTTCCTTTTGAGTTCTTCATTTTTTCCATACCAAAGCAGCTGAAACTTATCACCATTGAACGTCATGTTGTTCTCCACTGCCCACTGGAAGACCCTGCTTATGTCCTCCTGTAATTTTTCAGTGTCCTCTACCGTAGTGACTTTCATGCTTATTTTAGTATCATCTGCAAATGATGATACAAAAGTGTGCTTCGTGTTTTTATCTATGTCTGCTATGAGGATGAGAAACAGCAGAGGTGCTAGGACAGTGCCTTGGGGCACTGAGCTTTTGACCTCGCTGATGCTGGATCTTGCCCTGTTCACTACTACTTTTTGTGTTCTGTGTGTTAGGAACTCAAAAATCCATCTGCCTACCTTCCCCGTAATGCCTATGGCCCTCATTTTGTGCGCTATCACTCCATGATCGCATTTGTCAAACGCCTTTGCAAAATCTGTGTAAATCACATCTGCGTTTTGGTCGTCCTCCATAATGAAATAATAATAACAATAATAAATTATGGTAATATAAATATTAAATAACTTGATATTATTTAGCACAATGTCAAAGGCCTGAATATATTGTAAAACTCGCCCTACATGCATCACTCAGTCGTCAACCTCTCTCATCACCCTCAGTCGTCACCCTCTATCATCACTCAGTCGTCAACCTCTAATGCCTCCGTAATTCTGTCATAATGGTTCAGCAGCTGTGACAGGCATGATCGTCCCGCTCTAAAGCCATGCTGGTTCGGGTTATGTTGGTTGTGCTGGTCCATGAAGTTTGTAATCTGCCGTCTCATCACTCTTTCAAAGATTTTTATGATGTGAGAAATGAGGGCTACTGGTCTGTAATTTTTAGCTAGTGCTCTACTACCTCCCTTATGCAAAGGAGCTATGTCTGCACTCTTTAAGATCTCCGATATTTCACCTAGATCTAAGCTCTTTCTCCAAAGAATACCACTCGTTCGTAGTTACAATAATATATATATATATATATATATATATATATATATATATATATATATATATATATATATATATATATATATAATATAGGTTGGTAGACAGCAACCACCCAGGGAGGTACTACCTTCCTGCCAGGTGACTGTGAAACAGAAACCTGAAACTGTTTTACATGATGGTAGGATTGCTGGTGTCTTTTTTCTGTCTCATAAACACGCTGGATAACAGGTATATCTAGCTACTTCTACTTACATGTAGGTTACACTACACAGGCATGCACATGCATATATATACATACACACATCTATGTTTTTCTTCTTTTTCTTAATAGCTCTTGTTCTTCTTTATTTCCTCTATTGTCCATGAGGAAGTGGAAAAGAATTCTTCCTCCGTAAGCTGTGCGTGTCGTATAAGGCGACTAAAATACCGGGAGCAATGGGCTAGTAACCCCTTCTCCTGTACACACTTACTAAAAAAACGAATAAGAAAAGCTTTATAAAACTGGGATGTTTGAATGTGCGTGGATGTAGTGCGGATGATAAGAAAGAGATGATTGCTGATGTTATGAATGAAAAGAAGTTGGATGTCCTGGCCCTAAGCGAAACAAAGCTGAAGGGGGTAGGCGAGTTTCAGTGGGGAGAAATAAATGGGATTAAGTCAGGAGTATCTGAGAGAGTTAGAGCTAAGGAAGGGGTAGCAATAATGTTGAAGGACCAGTTATGGAAGGAGAAGAGGGAATATAAATGTGTAAATTCAAGGATTATGTGGATTAAAATATGGGTCGCATGCGAAAAGTGGGTTATAATAAGCGTGTATGCACCTGGAGAAGAGAGGAGTGTAGAGGAGAGAGAGAGATTTTGGGAGATGTTAAGCGAATGTATAGGAACTTTTGAACCAAGTGAGAGAGTAATTGTGGTAGGGGACCTAAATGCTAAACTAGGAGAAACATGTAGAGAGGGTGTGGTAGGTAAGTTTGGGGTAGGTAACTTTGTATAGAAAGGGGTTTAGTTATAGGTAATACATATTTTAAGAAAAAGAGGATAAATAAGTATACAAGATATGATGTAGGGCGTAATGACAGTAGTTTGTTGGACTATGTCTTGGTAGATAAAAGACTGTTGAGTAGACTTAAGGATGTACATGTTTATAGAGGGGCCACAGATATATCAGATCACTTTTTAGTTGTAGCTAAAGTGGGAGTAAAAGGTAGATGGGATACAAGGAAAATAGAAGCAGTAAGTAAGAGAGAGGTGAAGGTTTATAAACTAAAAGAGGAGGCAGTTAGGGTAAGATATAAACAACTATTGGAGGATAGATGGGCTAGTGAGAGTGTAGGCAGTGGGGTCGAAGATGTATGGAGTAGGTTAAAGAATGTAGTGTTAGAGTGTTCAGCAGAAGTTTGTGGTTACAGGAAAGTGGGTGCGGGAGGGAAGAAGAGCGATTGGTGGAATGATGATGTAAAGAGAGTAGTAAGGAGAAAAAGTTAGCATATGAGAGGTTTTACAAAGTAGAAGTGATGCAAGGAGGGGAGAGTATATGAAGAAAAAAAGAGAGGTCAAGAGAGTGATCAAGCAATGTAAAAAGAGAGCAAATGAGAGAGTGGGTGAGATATTATCAACAAATTTTGTTGAAAATAAGACAAAGTTTTGGAGTGAGATTAATAAGTTAAGGAAGCGTAGGGAACAAATGGATTTGACAGTTAAAAATAGGAGAGGAGAGTTATTAAATGGAGAGTTAGAGGTATCGGGAAGATGGAGGGAATATTTTGATGAGTTGTTAAATGTTGATGAAGACAGGGAAGCTGTGATTTCGTGTATAGGGCAAGGAGGAATAACATCTTGTAGGAGTGTGGAAGAGCCAGTTGTGAGTGTGGGGGAAGTTCGTGAGGCAGTGGGTAGAAAGAAACGGGGTAAGGCAGCCGGGATTGATGGGATAAAGGTAGAAATGTTAAAAGCAGGCGGAGATATAGTTTTGGAGTGGTTGGTGCTATTATTTAATACATGTATGGAAGAGGGTAAGGTACCTAGGGACTGGCAGAGAGCGTGTATTGTTCCTTTGTATAAAGGCAAAGGGGACAAAAGAGAGTGCAAAAATTATAGGGGAATAAGTCTGTTCAGTATACCAGGTAAAGTGTATGGTAGAGTTATTATTGAAAGAAATAAGAGTAAGACGGAGAGCATAATAGCAGATGAAGAAGGTGGCTTTAGGAAAGGTAGGGGTTGTGTAGACCAAGTGTTTGCAGTAAAACATATAGGTGAACAGTATTTGGATAAGGGTAAAGAGGTTTTTGTGGCATTTATGGATCTGGAAAAGGCGTATGATAGGGTGGATAGGGGGGCAATGTGGCAGATGTTGCAGGTGTATGGAATAGGAGGTAGGTTACTGAAAGCAGTGAAGAGCTTTTATGAGGATAGTGAGGCTCAGGTTAGAGTGTGTAGGAGAGAGGAAGATTATTTCTCGGTAAAAGTAGGCCTTAGACAAGGATGTGTGATGTCACCGTGGTTGTTCAATATATTTATAGATGGGGTTGTAAGAGAAGTGAATGCGAGGGTCTTGGCAAGAGGTGTGTGGTTAAAAGACAAAGAATCAAATACAAAGTGGGAGTTGTCACAGTTGCTTTTTGCTGATGACACTGTGCTTTTGGGAGATTCTGAAGAGAAGTTGCAGAGGTTGGTGGATGAATTTGGTAAGGTATGTAAAAGAAGACAATTGAAAGTGAATATAGGAAAGAGTAAGGTGATGAGGATAACAAAAAGATTAGGTAACGAAAGATTGGATATCAGATTGGAGGGAGAAAGTATGGAGGAGGTGAATGTATTCAGATATTTGGGAGTGGACATGTCAGCAGATGGGTCTATGAAGGATGAGGTGAATCATAGAATTGATGAGGGGAAAAGGGTGAGTGGTGCACTTCGGAGTCTGTGGAGACAAAGAACTTTGTCCATGGAAGTAAAGAGGGGAATGTATGAGAGTATATGGGTGTGAAGCATGGGTGATGAATGTCGCAACTAGGAGAAGGCTGGAGGCAGTGGAGATGTCATGTCTGAGGTCAATGTGTGGTGTGAATATAATGCAGAGAATTCGGAGTTTGGAAATTAGGAGGAGGTGCGGGATTACCAAAACTATTATCCAGAGGGCTGAGGAGGGGTTGTTGAGGTGGTTCGGACATGTAGAGAGAATGGAACGAAATAGAATGACCTCGAGAGTGTATAAATCTGTAGTGGAGCGAAGGCGGGGTAGGGGTCGCCCTAGGAAAGGTTGGAGGGAGGGGGTAAAAGAGGTTTTGGGTGTGAGGGGCTTGGACTTCCAGCAAGCATGCGTGAGCGTATTTGATAGGAGTGAATGGAGACAAATGGTTTTTAATACTTGACGTGCTGTTGGAGTGTGAGCAAAGTAACATTTATGAAGGGATTCTGGGAAACCGGCAGGCCGGACTTGAGTCCTGGAGATGGGAAGTATAGTGTCTGCACTCTGAAGGAGGGGTGTTAATGTTGCAGTTTTATAACTGTAGTGTAAAACACCCCTCTGGCAAGACAGTGATGGAGTCAATGATAATGAAAAATTTTTTTTTCGGCCACCCTGCCTTGGTGGGAATCGGCCGATGTGTTAATAATATAAATAAATATATATATATATATATATATATATATATATATATATATATATATATATATATATATATTATATTATATATATATATATGTGCTTGTGTGTGTGTGAGTGCACGAGTGTTGAATTATGTAAACAAATTCTTACCTTTACACATATGTTCTGATGTACACATGTATGTATGGAAAAGTATACATTTGCACATGCATACATTCAAAAAATTACATATGTAAATACTCAGATATACCTATGCATACATACGTACAAAAATACACGCACCCATCCCATGTTTAAATATGAAATTAAGGAAAAATTAAACACACCGGCCGTCTCCCACCCAGGAAGGGTGACCCGAAAAAAATGAAATTTTTTATAAAGTTTTTCTTCTTTTTACAGTGAATAATTAATACAGGAGAAGGGGTTACTTACCCCTTGTTTCTGACATTTTAGTCGCCTCTTACGACACGCATGACTTGCAGAGGAAGGTTCTCTGTACACTGTTGAATTAACAGAGAACCTTCACTGCACAAATAAGTACAGTCAAGAACCTCAATTATAGGGAACCATAGGAAAGAAAGATACATTGTAATATAAACCTGGAAAATCTTAGAATAACAGGTCCCAAATCTACACAAAAATCACTCACTACGACAGCAAAAGGCAAGACAGGTGGAACATAGTGCTATGTACAGCATGAGTGCACAGTAAGTATCAGGGGCTCAAGACAGCCTCCTAGTATACATACACATATTTACAAGGATATATATGTGTGTGTGTGTGCAAATATATGCGTGCGTATATATGCCTCTAGATCCATTAGCTGTCTTTAAAGGGAGTTTGGATAGATACCTTGAGTCAGTACCTGATCAGCCAGGCTGTGGTTCGTATGCTGGATTGCGTGAGGCCTACAGTAACAGTCTGTTTGATTAAGCTCTAATCCACCGGGAGACCTGGTCATGGACCGGGCCGCAGGGGCGTTGGTCTCCAGAACACTCTCCAGGTAGATTCTGGGTAGACCATCCAGTATTTATTTTGCATACGCTGAGGTAGAGACTGAGCTTACAGAATACTGGGATACCTTTATCGATCGCGTAGTGTACTGTGACCACTGTGAAGGTTTTGTGACCATTGTGAGGGTATTGTGACCACTGTGAGGGTATTGTGATAACTGTGAGGGTATAGTGATCACTGTGAGGGTATTTGTGATCACTGCGAGGGTATTTTGATCACTGTGAGGGTATTGTGACCACTGTGAGTGTATTGTGACTACTGTGAGTGCATTGCGACTACTGTAATTGTATTGTGACTACCGTAATTGTATTGTGACTACTGTGAATGTACTGTGACTACTGTGAGTGTATTGTGACTGTGAGTGGCGAATATTCGTAAACAAGCTACTGAATTTGCTGTCAGTAGACCTGGTGGACTTCTCTGTGTGAAAAAGACTGGGCAAGCAGGCTTGGCCAGTCTTGGCCTAAGATAAAGTAGGTGTTGACCTCACATGTTAAGAGTGACAACTACGAATTGCCACAATGTACATATTGTTAGTGCTCCTACGTATCGTATTAGGAATAATTTGATATATTTTTTTTTTCCTGCTCGACTCTGCAGTTCTAATTTGTGGAATTAGAAAGGCTTAATTCGTAAGACTATATGACCGTCCGTGTCCCTGCTGTGACTCTGTCCGTTCCCTCGTGGTGACCCATTCTTATCCCTGGCGTGACCCGTCTATGTGCCTGCTGTGAGCCGTCCGTGTCTTGTGATGTGAAGCTTCAGGTGCAGATGACTGTCCTGATGATCCCTGTACGAGGGTTCATTCTGACTCACCTTCTGTCTCTCCAAGATAACATTATCCTGAGCTGTCCCAGCTTATTAATGCAAGATAATATTATCCTTGGCTGTTCTTGCGTGCTGACCCGACATATGGGCACATAGTAGCTTGTCTGGCCAGCTGATATAATCATGATTACTTACCCTACAGTCCCCGTAATTAAATATGGAAATTAATGAGATAGTCGTCTATCCAATTATCTTTTGTTCTCTGGGTCTCTTCAGTAGCTTATTGTTTTATTTAAATATCCAGACACTAGTTATCCGTTTTTTTCGCCTTCTCTTCGATCTACACACCACCTTCCACTTTGAATATATCCTAACAGGTATACGTCTCATGTGTGTATACTGAGAGGAACAGTATATGTACTCTTGACAGGATATATATTCTAGTATACTTTAATCCCAAATCTTGATTGCAGATGAGAAGGTTACATGCAGCCTTAATGACTCTCGTTTGTCGATAGGCTTTAAGTCTAATTTACCAAGCAACGACGTCCCGTCTTTCGTGTGACGAGTCGTTCCTTGCAGATTGTGAGATTGTATGTTTCTTGCACAATTTTTTATGCCGCAGTACCACGGATCTTGCCTACACACGATGAGATGTTGTACTTCGCTACAGGACCCCAGCCGACTTCAGCCACCTCACGACCCACACCAGAGCAAATTTCCTGAGCACTGATGCTGTGATGATGATCACAAGAGCAAGACAACAGCTGGGACAGGAAGTCTCCGAAGAGACGAAGAGGACCCACCTTCTCCCAAGGCAAGACTACGACACAAGTCATCAAGAAAGATGTATGACACTTCCCTACTTGGGGAGCCAATGCTGGGTCACCTCATGGACATGACCCAGACCACACCGGCGAATCACTTCGAACGTGAACTCCACTCTAAATTGTGGTCAGTCGTGGGAATCTACTACAGTATATAGCGATTATTTGTTAATGAGGTGAAAACGTAGCTGGAGCCAGCGGATGCTTGATCACTGAACAGGTTATTACCTGGTCAAGAGCCGCGTCAGAAGACAGGGGTCATGACCAGACATCATGGTACCGTTGCCAAAATGTCAAATGGATCAAACAGTACAGTTACATAAGCAGCGCAGTGACTGCCCGTTTTCTGTTCGCACCGCAGACTATTTTATCGTTTTTTATCTTGGTAGATTTTCATTTGTAATCTAATGTAACGTCACGCAACCCTACCTGACCTAGCAAACCCTATGTGAAAATGTGCAACATGCACCCCTGCCATATGTATACAAAACCTGAACTTTAGATTAAAAAAATAGATTTAAACTAGATATTTAAAGATGAAAGATGAAGCCTACTAGAAATGTAGAGAAAAGTATATACTATAAGTGCCGTCAAATTAATCGCCGACTTGAGCCGCCAGCTTAAAAAAGGAATATTAAGAATAGGCTTTATCAACAGATGCTCAGATTCTCAGTATCTCATTCGCTGTCTTATTTATGCAGTTAGTATTAATACATAAGAAAGAAATTAGGAAAATAAAAACGTAGGCCAAAAAAGGTTGAAAAAACGATTTCCACAGAACAGGTCACTTAAGTGATGAAATGTGCTTTAATTAAAGATATACAGGAAAGAATTACCTTTCAAAATTTATATTTGAAACTTTATATTTAATGCTGCGGAAGTTACAAGGAATTTACGAAAAACATTACATTACCGTATAGCTATAGCAGGAGGCTATAATATGTTAGGAATACAGAATTTTGAAAATATAATACGAGAAACTACCTAAAACAAAAGAAATAGCAGTGTGTACAATTTCAGAAAGGCTGCAAACAAGAAACATGGGGCATCTTCAGTGCAACACCTGGGTATCTTCAGTGCAACACCTGGGTATCTTCAGTGCAACACCTGGGTATCTTCAGTGCAACACCTGGGTATCTTCAGTGCAACACCTGGGTATCTTCAGTGCAACACCTGGGTATCTTCAGTGCAACACCTGGGTATCTTCAGTGCAACACCTGGGCATCTTCAGTGCAACACCTGGGATCTTCAGTGCAACACCTGGGTATCTTCAGTGCAACACCTGGGTATCTTCAGTGCAACACCTGGGATCTTCAGTGCAACACCTGGGTATCTTCAGTGCAACACCTGGGCATCTTCAGTGCAACACCTGGATATCTTCAGTGCAACACCTGGGTATCTTCAGTGCAACACCTGGGTATCTTCATGCAACACCTGGGTATCTTCAGTGCAACACCTGGGTATCTTCAGTGCAACACCTGGGTATCTTCAGTGCAACACCTGGGTATCTTCAATGCAACACCTGGGTATCTTCAGTGCAACACCTGGGTATCTTCAGTGCAACACCTGGGTATCTTCAGTGCAACACCTGGGTATCTTCAGTGCAACACCTGGGTATCTTCAGTGCAACACCTGGGTATCTTCAGTGCAACACCTGGGTATCTTCAGTGCAACACCTGGGTATCTTCAGTGCAACACCTGGGTATCTTCAGTGCAACACCTGGGTATCTTCAGTGCAACACCTGGGTATCTTCAGTGCAACACCTGGGTATCTTCAGTGCAACACCTGGGTATCTTCAGTGCAACACCTGGGTATCTTCAGTGCAACACCTGGGTATCTTCAGTGCAACACCTGGGTATCTTCAGTGCAACACCTGGGTATCTTCAGTGCAACACCTGGGTATCTTCAGTGCAACACCTGGGTATCTTCAGTGCAACACCTGGTATCTTCAGTGCAACACCTGGGTATCTTCAGTGCAACACCTGGGTATCTTCAGTGCAACACCTGGGTATTTCAGTGCAACACCTGGGTATCTTCAATGCAACA
>WNWK01007607.1:0-65000 GCA_009830355.1 Cherax destructor | reverse complement strand
GCTCATCTGCTAATTATGTTGAAATGGAATAAGCAAGTTACTTGAATTATTTATTTGACTTGACACAACTCTATTTCCCATGATGATGGTACTTCGCTTACAAGTACAGACAATGTATAAGAGGAAGATATTTAAGAGCATGGATGAGCATATAGTCTTACTAATTATGTTGAGTTTGTTTATTCTTGGTTTGAAGCCTATCGATTACACATGCGTCATTTATGTTGCAAGGCAACCGTAGCACTGAAGAATAGTTTAATCTATATTTCTAGACTTAAATTTAACTCTCGGTGCATATATACTGAATAATACACACATCTCTCACGGTATATACAGTATGCCTTAATGTATATACAATGAGAGCTGTGTGAATCTCTTAATGATTAAGGGAGACACACTGTTGTAAGGACATATTTAGCACGTTGAGGTCGTCTTAACCTCTCAGTCCTAGACAATAGTAGTAATCGAAATAAGTCTACTTTAACCATTCCCACTGTAGTAATTGTCAGGAAAATGTCAGTTTTGTAGCTCATCCTTGGCACAAACAGTTACTCATAAGGTCCATTGTTTACTTAATATTTCCCTTACCTCGGGTCAAAAAACTACCTAATAACTTGCCAGTTAGACCAATTTCTCATGCAGTATTCGCATTTTGACTTACGACATTGGCTAAAATAGCTTCAAAGTTTCAACTCATTCTTGCACTGAGTTGCTGTGGTGCAACTTCCAACATTTGCTGGCTAAGCTCGACCACCTCGTTGCCAGACATGTAGCGCTAGTTTCTATTATTTTGTCTCTTTGTGTTTAAATATGAGTTTCTATGTATTTTTGTAACCTAAGCTAACTGAACCTAACGTAGTCTAACCTATCCTAACCTATCGTAACTTTACTTAACGTAACAAAACATCGTAATCTAACTAAATTTAAAAAAAAATAGTATTAGTAAGACTGAAAGATAACATATTTAGAGCAAACCAACATAGACTTCATTTAACCAATATACTGACTTTCGAGTCAGTACAATAACTTTATCAAATCAAAGTAATGACTTTATCAGCTCAAAATATTGACTTAATTACGTCGTATCTGGTTTTCCAGTCGTTTAAAGTGGTCAAGTTCAGATCTTTTATTATCTCCTCGGATGTCAGTCCTCTCAATCCTGGAAGTTTCGTGTAGCGTGACCTCCACCTGGGTACTACATACTCCACATACCTTAGGATGCACAACAACCACTGTGAATAAATAGCGAAATTCCAAGCGCTTTCGTGACTTCTCACATCATTACGAAAGCGCTTGGAATTTCGCTAGTTTTTCACAGTGGTTGTTGTGCATATTGTGATATCACCTGTTTACTGTGATCTTATTGCATACCTTAGGATGTATAGATAATTAAATAACTTAGCTGAGGTTAATAACATAAATTCTTAGGCACGTCCGTCTTACATTACCTTCCGAAGTTATTGTCTTGATGAGTACTTCGCACTTGCTGCTGATATGATGACTGTTATACTCGTAAATCCTTCACCTTTTTATGTGATGGTCAGTGTTTTCCCTCCTATGATGTAGTGCCCTAAAAAGATCCATACTAGCACGGATGTTGTTCTTGATACATCCACAATGACCTTCCTGATGATGCGAAGCTAAAAAGAATACATTCTGAAAAATACCATTTTCACAGGTGGAAACCATACCACGGGTGGGGTTCCAACCCGCGATCAGAGAGTCTCAAAAC
Organism: Cherax destructor; assembly: GCA_009830355.1. NCBI lineage: Eukaryota > Metazoa > Arthropoda > Malacostraca > Decapoda > Parastacidae > Cherax > Cherax destructor. Next base: position 63,268 of record WNWK01007607.1, on the reverse strand, counting down.
TCCAGACCCTTTGCGTAAGCCACTGACCGCGGGTTCGAACCCCACCCGTGGTATGGTTTCTTTGCAATCGTGTCATTACGATTTCGTGAGTCAAGTTAACAGGTGGCTGCTGAAAATTTTCCAGAGTAAGTGTAATGCAATGGAAATTGGGAAAGGAGAGAAGATAAACAGGAGAGAATATAAACAGAGATAAACAGGAGAGAATATAAACAGAGATAAATAGGAGAGAATATAAACAGAGATAAACATTAGAGAATATAAACAGAGATAAACAGGAGAGAATATAAACAGAGATAAACATGAGAGAATATAAACAGAGATAAACAGGAGAGAATATAAACAGATAAACAGGAGAGAATATAAACAGAGATAAACAGGAGAGAATATAAACAGAGATAAACAGGAGAAAATATAAACAGAGATAAACAGGAGAGAATATAAACAGATAAACAGGAGAGAATATAAACAGAGATAAACAGGAGAGAATATAAACAGAGATAAACAGGAGAGAATATAAAGAGAGATAAACAGGAGAGAATATAAACAGTGAAAATAGAGGCTTCGAACCTCAATGAAATTATGAGATAACCCTAAGCATATCACAAGAGGCACATATCAACTAAGCAACTACAGTGGCGATAAAATAGACACATGTGCAACATCTGGGTATCTTTATTCTCTAGACGTTTAGCCATCCAGTGGCTTTATCAATACAACAGAACACTGGAGAAGTAGGAAATAAGGTAATCAGTCTCTCAGCCTAGCAGGTGTTCAGTACTATTGATATTCAACTACCTTGGCGTATGCGCGTTCGGTAAATATGTGAACGGCATTGAAGCAACGTTGCAACAAGGATTTTAGATTTTTTTATTTACATAACGTATATCAGAACTATGGCAGAGTAAGTAACACAAGCTCAAATCTCATTATTTTAACAATGATTTCTAATAAAAGATACACAAAGAATTCTGAGGAGAATAATCACAGAGCTAAGAGGAGTGATTTAATAAGAAACACCACAGAAATTAAAACTTATGAAACCAAGAGAGATATGATCAAGATGTATATGATACTTATAATTGTCTATAATGTAGACAGAGACAAAGTGTTTGAAAGAAGGTGATGGAGGACAAGGAAATATAGAATCTAATGACGCAGATAATCTAAATAAACGTCAGAAAATATTTTCATATTCTGAGAATGGCTGAAAAATAGTGGAATGATATGGATGAAATGGATATGTACTGTACATTTTTTAAGTTTATGTATGATAAGGGCCCATGAGGCCAGGAGAATAGCATGACTGTTGGGCACTGGCAATACACTGGCATTTGGAACGATCTTTTTTTTAAAGTCTCCTTCCATTCCCCTCCCGTATCCAGTTTACTAGCAGAAAATGATATTGTGTGGGCAGAGTGCAGAGTGCAGAGTGCTATCCTGCTAAAATGGTTAGCCGTCAGAAGGGTAAACATGACTCAGCACCTCAAACAAGTGATTACTCTAACTCTTCTCAAGAAGATAAGTGATGTAGATAACTGATTCAGAGAACCGAAAGGTTGACGAATTAGACACCTGTGCAACACTTAGGTATCTTATTGTGGAAACGTTTCGCCAATCAGTGACTTCCTCAGGACAATACAGAGAAGAATGGTTGGCGAAACGTTTCAACAATTAAGATACCCAAGTGTTGCACAAATGTCTAAGTCATCAAGATAACAGATCGCAGTGTACACTTCACTACACCTCCGTATAGAAGCTCGCTAATCCCTTCACTAAATGAAGTCAACTGCATCCCATTGCTGTGAAAGGTAGATCAAAGAGAAACAATGAAATTGGTGCCGATAAAAATGAAACTTTTTGTTTGCCCCTCAAATATTGCCAGTCTAGGCGGCTGCCTTGTAGCTGATGTGTACATACACACACACTCACACACATACACACACACACAAAGGACCCAAGTAAAAGATGAGATTTTAGCCGAAGAGCCAGAAATGAATATGCATGGATAAGGAGCCTCTTCAGTTTTTGGGGGGAGGGGCTCATTGGTTCGGTGAAGAGGCTATCGGTCTTAGGAATTAGACCTTTTGGTCTTCTTCCTCAGACAGAACCTAATTACCCCTCAATCCTCCGTTCCCTATCCCATCCTCCCCGTCATCCCTTTCCCTTTCCTCTTCCTCTCCCCATCCCTCCACTTTCCTTTTCCTGTTTCTGCCTTTGAGGTTGTTCCCTAAGGCTTTGTGGTTCCTAGACCTGAGAAGGGGTTCCGGGGTCCATCTTTTTCCGCTGAGGCTCTTGGTGCTAGTGTAGTTTGCCTTGGAATCTGGATCATCTAGAGATCCCGATCCCTCTCCGGTCTACCGGAGGCAAGGCTTCGGGTGTCTTTCAGGTGAAGGGTGTATCTCTGGAGGCTGCCTGTCGGATTCCAGGAGGTGGTGGCCGAAGGAGGTATGCTTTGTGGAGGGTTTCCGACCGCCCTCCCTTTTGTTCACTGAGATGGCTCAGTAGATGTGAGATTTGTATCCCGGATTGCTGGTTTACTGGCTTGAAGGGTAGGGTTGTCCTCTTGGGCATTGAAGGGGAGACTTGTGGTCCTTTCCCCATTTAAGCTGCCCCTCCACTCTCCCCCCCTTTTTTTCGTTTTTTTTTCTTTGTTCTTTTTTTTCTTTTTTTTTCGAGTCCCAAGTCCATGTACCTCCTCCTCCTGGGCCCGTTCCTGAAGCAGCACCCTCTGACGACCCTGCCTTGTTACCGGACCCTTCTTCTGACCTTTCTAAGGCCCGTGTATCTACTGCGGGTGACATTTTGTCCCACTCTCTGGATACAGAGGTTCGGCCTGACTCCTTTGACATCTCTGACCTCCGCACGTCTTTGACTATACTTCCGGCTTCTCCCCATACGTTGCGAAGGTTTTCGGATTGCGTGCCCACCTGAAAATGAAAACGGTCCTGTATCTAAACGACCACGAACTTTTTCTGATGACACTATTTCGACTGACTCTCATTCTACTCACAAAAGACCAACATGACAATCGCTTTCTTTACATACTACGCATGTAGTAACCTTCAGGAATTCCAACAAGTTCACAGCATCTGATGCAGATTCCAGAATCTGCATCTGATAAAACATATTAATGACATTGGAGAAAGTGCAGAGGTATGCAACGAGACCAGTCTTAGAGTTATATAGTATGAGCGATGAGGAGAGGGTAAAGGAATTAAACTTGACGACAGAAGAAAAAAACAGAGGAGAAATGTTAACAACAGTGAAAATACTTAGGGAATTGATAGGGTCGACAGATATAAACAGAGGCGAGAAAAAGGTACACGGGGACGTAATTTGAAGGGCAAGATAAAGATGAGTAAGATGAGTCATAGGGATGTCAAGAAGTACTTTTTCAACCTCAAGGTGATCAGGAGGTGGAGTGACCTTGTCGAAGATGTTGTGGAGGCAGGCTCTGTACATAGTTTTAAGAGCAAGCACAACAGGGCCAACGAGCCTGGGAACGGTTGTGAATATGGAAAGCAAAAAGTTGAGAAGTGAGACCAGGAGCTGAGACATGACTTCTGCAATCACATATAAGTAAATAAATATAGGTAAATACACACACATTAAAGAACACACACAAGCTTCGTGTGTGGATGATATGAAGACAACCATGAGCAAGAACCAGTGGTTCCTCATTAACCAGACTCTCTTAAACAATAGGAAGAACTTGTAAAAGTGACTGCGCAAAACTCGTGAATTAAAAATTATGAGGAACTAGAACAAAGAAAGAGATGGTAGAGTATGAGAAGAGACACAATAATATAGGTGGCTATTGTCAGATCTAATATTAGCGGGTTTTAGCAAAAACTAGAAGGGAAATGAGAAAGGAAGTTAAATGCTCACTGTATGTAAATGAAAAGAGTATGAAAAAAGGCAGGATAAAAGAAGAGCAGGAGGAAAGGACAATGGCAGCCGGAGGAATCCAAAAAAAACTGGAAGAGGAAACAGGAAAGCTGAATTAGAGAATAACTTCGAATTAAGTAATGGCATTGAAGAGGAGTAAACAGATTGAGCAGAGAGAAAACAGAATGAGAAGAGGGGTAGGAGGGAAATGACTTCTACAGGAAACTGGGATGGACATGAGATGAAGAGAAACTGAACAATCACTGATGACAACAAATAAGATAATCCCTAGTATGAATAAACAGATCAGTGATGATATTTGACTTTCTGGGGATTGACGGCAAGGCAGGAGAAGGAAGATGGGAGGAGAAGGAACAAGAGATCAAGGCTATCATTAAGTGAACAGAAGGGTGAAGTAGAGACGATAAGTTTTTCGAGACTCGGTAGTAAACACTCCAGGAGCAAACGACACCCAGTCAAACTGACCCTGTTTTCATAATGAGCGTCAAACAAGGCTCCGAGACGAAGCATTTTTGGAAAAAAAAATGGGTATCCGGATTGAGACAGAATAAAAAAGAGGATGCAGACGAGGGAACTAGTAATACACCAATACACAGGAAAAGGAGAAACAGGGAAGGTGGCAAGAGAAGAAGACTGCGTATCAGAAACCATTTGAGGTTTGAGATGAGAATAATAAACCGAGATGAGTCGAATGACTATATAGTAGATATAGTAAAACTTAAGAGAATCAGGAATTGGATGAAATGTCTCGCCAGATGTGGAGAGGAAATGATAGCCCTTACTTTCACCCCGGCACACCTGCAATTCAACCACCCCGGCACACCTGCAATTCAACCACCTTTTCCTAAGCTCTCTACGACCTTTTATTACCGAGAACATCCTCCACCCAGACAATAATAGGAGAATGACTTTCCATTCTGCCAAAAAAAAAAAACATTGCAACTCCTTGCACGACACATTGTCCCACGACGTACCGAACATGAGAAGGTGTGTGTCTTGCAACAGTAAGCTCCTCAGGAGTAAACATAACCACTTAGAGCACTGCAAGAACAACGCCTAAAAAATTAGACACTTGTGCAACATTTGGAAACATTTCGCCAGCCACTGGCTTCTTCAGTCCATTAGAGAGAAGACCATTATAAGATGAGAAGATTAAGGTAATCAGTCCCTCAGCCTTGAGTCAATGTGCTCAGACCATCAATCTTGGTAAAAGTACAGCATAGGCACGAAGAAGGAGCTTATGTACTGCACACAGGTGAAGTGAAGCAATGGTACCCGGCGTCACCAGTGGAAAAATTCACTAGTTGAAGTAGGTCGTGACTATAGGTTTCGGCAAGCTTTGAAGATTTTTCTGCATCAACATCTTGATGTAGGGAATTCTTCAAATTTAATTTACTCGACACACACACACACACCTCGAGCTGAACTAGTCTTGTTTGCAACAAGACTAGTCCCGGAGCTAAGGGGTATGTCCTACGAGGAGAGGTTAAGGGAAATCGACCTGACGACACTGGAGGACAGAAGAGATAGGGGGGACATGATAACGACATATAAAATACTGAGAGGAAGTGACAAGGTTGACAGAGACAGAATGTTCCAAAGATGGGACACAGCAACAAGGGGGCACAGTTTGAAGTTGAAGACTCAGATGAATCACAGGGATGTTAGAAGTATTTCTTCAGTCACAGAGTAGTCGGGAAGTGGAATAGCTTTGGAAGCGATGTAGTGGAGGCAGGTTCCATACACAGCTTTAAGAAGAGGTATGATAAAGCTCATGGCGCAGGGAGAGTGACCCAGTAGCGGCCAGTGAAGAGGCGGGGCCAGGAGCTATGTCTCGACCCTGCAACCACAACTAGGTGAGTACAACTAGGTGAGTACCAGGCAGCACGGATTCCGGGAAGGAAAATCTTGGGTAACAAACCTCCTAGAGTTCTATGATAAAGTAACAGAGGTAAGGCAAGAGATAGAAGAGGTGGGTTGATTGCATTTTCCTGGACTGCAGGAAGGCCTTCGACACAGTTCCTCACATGAGATTAGTAAAGAAGTTGGAAGAACAAGCATGTATAACAGGAAGGGCACTGGAATGGATCAGGGAATACCTCACAGGGAGGCAACAACGGGTCATGGTGCGTGATGAGGTATCACAGTGGGCGCCTGTGACGAGCGGTGTACCGCAGGGGTCAGTCCTAGGACCAGTGTTACTCTTGGTATATGTAAATGACATGACTGATGGGATAGACTCAGAAGTGTCTCTGTTCGCGGATGATGTGAAATTAATGAAGAGAATCACATCGTAAGAGGACCAAGCAGGACTTCAAACAGACCTGGACAAGCTTGACATCTGGTCTAGCAACTTGCTTCTCGAATTCAATCCCACCAAATGCAAAGTCATGAAGATCGGAGAAGGGCAAAGAAGACCGCTGACAGAGTACAGGCTAGGCGGACAAAGGCTACAAACTTCGGCAAAGGAGAAAGACCTTTGGGTGAGTATAACGCCAAGCACGTCTCCGGAGGCACACATCAACCAGATAACTGGGGCAGCATATGGGCGACTTACAAACCTAAGATTAGCGTTCCGTTACCTTAACAAGGAATCGTTCAAGACACTGTACACCGTGTACGTCAGGCCCATACTAGAATATGCAGCACCAGTCTGGAACCCACACCTGGTCAAGCACGTAAAGAAACTAGAGAAAGTGCAAAGGTTTGCGACAAGGTTAGTTCCACAACTCAGGGGTCTGTCCTATGAAGAAAGGTTGAGGGAAATAGGACTAACAACACTGGAGGAAAGAAGGGTCAGAGGAGACATGATAACGACATACAAAATACTGCGGGGAATCGACAAGGTAGACAGTGACAGGATGTTCCAGAGAGGGAACACAGAAACAAGGGGACACAACTGGAAGCTGAAGACTCAGATGAGTCAAAGGGATGTTAGGAAGCATTTCTTCAGCCACAGAGTAGTCAGGAAGTGGAATAGTCTAGAGAAAGATATAGTGGAGGCAGGAACCATACATAGTTTTAAGACGAGGTATGATAAAGCTCATGGAGCAGGGACAGCAGAGACCCAGTAGCGTACAGAGAAGAGGCGGGGCCAGGAGCTGAGTCTCGACCCCTGCAACCACAATTAGGTGAGTACAATTAGGTGAGTACACACACACACACACACACACACATACACACACACACATACACACACATATATATATATATGTGTGTGTGTGTGTGTGTCGAGTAAATTAAATTTGAAGAATTCCCTACATCAAGATGTTGATGCAGAAAAATCTTCAAAGCTTGCCGAAACCTATAGTCACGACCTACTTCAACTAGTGAATTTTTCCACTGGTGACGCCGGGTACCATTGCTTCACTTCACCTGTGTGCAGTACATAAGCTCCTTCTTCGTGCCTGTGCTGTACTTTTACCAAGATTGATGGTCTGAGCACATTGACTCAAGGCTGAGGGACTGATTACCTTAATCTTCTCATCTTATAATGGTCTTCTCTCTAATGGACTGAAGAAGCCAGTGGCTGGCGAAATGTTTCCAAATGTTGCACAAGTGTCTCATTTTTTAGGCGTTGTTCTTGCAGTGTTCTAAGTGGCTATGTTTACTCCTGAGGAGCTTACTGTTGCAAGACACACACCTTTTTCGAAAGGTGCCACACGAGGCCACTACGAGGCATTTGGAAGTGAAAGATCCAGATGAGTTATATATATATAATGAAGTATTTTTTCAGCCTCAGGGTGGTCGGGAAGTGACGTGACCTGGATGAAGGAGGAGGGGAGTCAGGCCCCATACATAGTTTAAATGATAATGATAAGCCAGAAAAGGCAAGGAGTAAATCTGGCATACAGTAAACCGAAGGAAGGGCCAGAAGATAAGACCTGACCCATGCAGTCACAAATAGGTGGGTACAAATAGGTAAGCACACAGAGTGTGCGAATACAACACTGTTTTACCACGCTAGGCACTGCCCAGCGAGACGTCGACTTATGTAACATATATATATAACCTTGTGGCAGGTGAGCAGGACGCTCCACCTTTCATCTCCTTCGCTCGGCTGCATCCAAACAAGGAGACTTGTGTCGTTCCGGACAGGTGTAATTGACAGGTGTATGGACACTTCCTGACATGTTTACATCACGACCGCTGCTTTCTGGAGAGTAGAAGGAAGAGCTCTTGTGATATGTTGATTTGATGAAGTTTACAACGCAGCTTCAGAACACTTAAAAAAAGTGTTTAACGTGAGTGAAGGAAGAATGCAATTATATAATAAATTGAACAATTTAATACAAAATATAACTAAGTAATATTTTGAATCCACTTATCAATGCCAACAAAAATTTGTACAACAATAAAAGAAAAAAAGTAAACAGAACAATCTCCACATCATCCCAAATTATCAGAAGACAGTAAGAAATATCCCAATTGATATCGTTCAACATAGTGCCATCCTACCTAAATAGAAGGGACATTATTGGGATCATTAACCCCCGAAGCGTTTGTAACACAAGATAACATAATAAAGCCAGTGTGGCTTATTTTTATTGGGATTCTTTACTAGGTCCTTCCCCAGGATGCGACGTACAACACTCGATTAAATCCCAAGTATGCATTAGCTGCTAGGACAAGTCACCTAAAACCTAGGTTTAAAGTCACCTATAACTCGCCTCTTTGGGTTTGACCCCACATCATCTCGAGTGTGAGCCAATCGCATTAATTTACCATCCCATATACATAACAGGTGTTTACGAAATGCCATGTAAACAATGCAATTTCTTCTTCATAAGACATACTGCGCGAGATTTAAACGCTAGAAACAAAGAACGTAAGAGTATTCTGCCATATTGTGACATGTACGACAAAACCGCCATTTGGCACATAGTTCTACTGAGGAACAACTTCACTGAGAAGAAAAAAATACATACGATTGTAAAATAATGCGAGCCTTTATTGACAACGTTTCACCCATACAGTGTTTTTTTTCTCGTCACAAATAGAGATTTTTTTTAACTGACAAAGTCCAACGTATTTCCTACCTCCAGGACTCAAGTCCGGCCAATCATTTTTCCTGAATCCCTTCATAAATGTTACCTTGCTAACACTCCATGTATTCTATAAAGAGGAGCCGTAAGAGGCTGTACCAGCCCCATTTTACAAGCAAACACACCCACGCTCTCCATTGAGCTCTCTGAGTGTATTACAACATGAGAACCTCTTGGAAACCTTTCGTAGGCTCCATCAAAGCTGTCGAAGGTCATCAGGACGCTCTCTGGCGCTGTCGTCTCTTCGCTACATCTAAACGAGATGAAATATGTCACCACCGAACAGGTGTAATTGACAGGTGTGTAGACACGACCTGTCACATTTACATCACGACAGCAGCTTCTAGGCAAGGAGACTGAGCAGGTCTTGTGACAAATGTTGCAAGGCAGAGAGTGGAGAAGTTTATCATCACTCAAGACGTGAAGACTAGAGAGCTAGAGGAAGAGCTAAAGGGCTAGCGAACTAGAAGTAGAGTTAACTAGGAAGGAAGCGCTAGCTAGCCAGAGAGAAGGATAGTTAGAGAGATTGCCAATGATTCAGGAGGGTTAGCAAGTGAGAGGTCAGTTGCAAATGAAAGGGTAGTAACAAGCAAAGTAGCAGTCGAGAGGGTAGTTGAAAACTATAGCAAAGTAGCAAGCGAGAGAGAGGGTTAGTAAACCAAAGTAAAAATTAGCAAGCAAGCGGGTAGGCTTGGAACGAGAGGGAGGACTAGCGAAAAAGGAGGACGAATAACGAGCGAGAGGAAAAGATAGCAAGCGAGAGGGAAGATTAGCAAATAAAAGATAGAGATGCCAGCTAACGAGTGAAAGTGTAGCGAGTGAGAAGGATATCTTTTTTCCGGCTAATGAAAATCACAATATTGTGGCTGAAACAAATCGAGAAACCCAGAGATTTTTAACGAAACTGGACAGTGTTTCTGTCCGTCCTGCTTCATTTTTATGTCGCAAATGTGAAAAATGATACAAGTGAGATGAATTGATGCAAAAACCAGTAGCCAGGGCAAGCCAGGGGAAGACGGACAAGGTCAGTTCAAATCATGTGTTGAGATTGGTATAAAATACAGACAAATTGAAGATTAAGAAGCATACACAACAGTTTGGCCTACACAGTGGGCGTCTTCAGTCAAATACAGAGGAGCAGGCATAGTAGTGAAATAAAGATGATGTAATCAGTCCATCAACCTTGGAGAAAAAGCATTTGAGGTGGTCAGTCCCTCAGCCTGGAGAAGAGTTCAGCTGTATTTGACTGAAGAAGGTTACTGTGTAGGCGAAACGCTTCATGGCTATTAAAGAGTTTGAGAATGTCCTGGGAGAGGCAGACACGTTTGGAAACAAAAGCCGGGGATAATATTCATGTTAGGAATTTTGTATATTCGAGTCTTTCTTCACGGATTTAAGTTAGATAAATTTAGATTTAGAAAAAAACATAGGTAAGTACTGGTTTTCAGTATGAGTGGAACAATCATGCGAGTAGGGTAGTAGAGGCTAAGACTCTGGGTAGCTTTAAAAAGAGATTGGACAGATATATGAGTGAGAAGAGGTGGGTTTGATTAGTACCTGAGATATTTAAGCTAATTCTTGGGAAGCTTTGGGAAAAGGCTGGACAGATTGGTGGGTGGGAATGGTTGGTTTAGAGAAAGGCATGCCTAGTTTGGGGCTAGTGGGCCTACTGCAGTGTTCCTCTAATTCTTATATTCATATGTTCATATTGTTAAAACGGTAGATTCATATCAGGGTTGATTTAACAAGGCAGGTGTGAGGGAAAAAGTCCATAGATAGGAGTGATGAAAGTGCGAAGGTATGTAGAGTGATGGTTGAGTGGTAGTTTGCTGGTTAAGGTGGGGTAAGTGTCTCGCTGCTGCTATACCCCCCCCCTTTTTCACCCGGTGAGAGGTGTAATGCTAGGCTTCGGATGCCGGTTGAGATCACTTGACTGGCCTCGCTCGATCCCACTGTAAGTACTTCTCGTATCTTCATTATTTTATGTGTAAGAGCTTCACTCTAATTATTTTTGGAGCTTCACTCATGTTTAAAAACTTTCATTTCTGCTTTGTCCTGTCTTGGTTTGGTAGAGTAAATTATTTCAGTTCACCATTTCTTTTAAAGGCCTTATGCCTACTATGTAAATTAATGCTAGAGTGGTGAGTAATTATTGTGGTTTCCTTCACAGTCCTCTGTGTCCGCTCGGATCATCGGATTCAAGGCTGAGTGGGTGGCCGGCGTACTCAACAATTGAGAAACAGAGCAACGATCACTATTTCTGAATTACCACCAGGATAAACCCAGAACAATAAGAAACATCAGGCAACTGGACGTCACTAGGGACAACTTTCAACTGAGTCCCTTACATCTTATGTGACATTGTAACAGTTTTGGAAGACTGTCGGATTTGTGGTAAAACTAGAGGCAACAACAACAACAACAACAACAACACTACTACCACCACCACCACCCCGGAGTTCCCTCTTGAGATTCATTGCTTCAGTGATAACGTCCACAGCTGTAAATATGTAGCTTTGAATCATATATATATTTATGTTTTCATTTTTCATTTTCTTTAATATAGGATTATTATAATCATATTTAAGTTTTTATTATTTAAATTTCATTCTATTAAAATAAAGTGTTTATTTTTCTTGTTATTAGTCTTTTTCTATTATACTTTTCCTGAGAAGATTGGCGACAACCTTCACAGCAGGGTTTGTGAAGGATCGACAAATTATGATATTTTTTGGAAGTTAACTAACTTATGAGATGTTAACTTAGGGGTTGTTAATTGCAACAAGGCTAACACTTTTTCTTCAGTCAGTCTGAAGAGAACATTTACTGGAAAAAGCAATAGGAGCGGAAAATTAACCAATGACTTGATAAAGTTCTGCGGTAAACAAAATGTTGTCACAGAGAAAGTTTACTCTAAATTTTGTAAACTATGAAAAACATGAAAGGCAAAGTACATTTTTGTCATTACTGAAGAATTATTAGAAAAGCAGAAAATCTTTTAATGTGAGAAAAAACTGAAATAATTTAAATAGAAACAGAACCTAGTGTACCCAGTGAACTGGTGGGGAAAAAAATCAGTGGAGAAAATGGAGAGGAGTGGTGAGGAGAACACGAAGGAAGAGAGGAGAAAACACCACTGTGGTGACATTTCAGTTCCAGTTCTTGGATGAAATAAAATATTTTATGACGGTGAACGTCAAGAAGTTGATAAAAACACCATGTGACAATGAAACCTTTATTTCTGTTGCAGCGTTGTGTCCTGGGCTAGTCTTCCTCAGGTATTCAGGAAACACTCAGACACAGTGTTTTCTGATAGCTCTGTGCCTTTCGCGTTGCAATCAACACATCATCAGGAGCTTGCAATGCTGCAGAAATGAGTAGGAAGTCTGGGTAGAATATTTTAGGTAAACGACACTCTCCAGAATAATATTCTTGGGCTTTTTACTCACTTCTGCAGCATTGCAAGCTCCTGATGTGTTGATTGCAATACGAATGGCCTAAAACTATCATTCAACTCGCCTGTGGTTATTTAGCATCTTTTATCGTTCGTGATTATTGCATAATGCACTGTTATATAGGGCGAACGAGCACCCTGAGGTCAAGCTCGAGAGAAGTCAAAGGAGAGGTCAAATGTAGGATAAAGTTTCAAGAGTAGGGTAAGAGGTGAGGTCAGGGAGGTAAGGAGAGGGGCCCAAAGAAAGGTAACAAGTTTAATATAAGAATTATGGAGGATGTGTGTGATGGGTTCCATCCTTTGTTTACGTTCAGTTATTCTGCTCAGTGTCTCAGTAAGATGAGCGGTGTTCACCTCCACGATCCTGTATTTAGTGCTGAAATAAGTTGGTGAGAGAGGATTTCCAGAACACTAATATACGTTGATAAATTAGACATTTATCTACACTAATACACGTGTTGGAAGGAGATAAATGGCACGATGAAAAAAGACACAAATACGATTCTTTAGCGACAACGTTTCGCTCATATAGTTTTATCAAGTCACAAACAGATCTTGTTTGTGACTTGATAAAGCCCACTGTGTAGACGAGAAGCTATGTGTCTTTTTCCACGCGTCTAGGACGGACGACGCCAGCAACCAGTGCGTCGATAATTAAAACACTTGGGCAACATTTGGGAATCTTTATTCTGGAAACGTTTCGCCAGCCAGTGACTTCTTCAGTCCAATACAGAGAAGAACTTTGGAAGATGAGGAGAAGTTTGAGGCAACCATCCCTCAGCCTTGAGTCAACGTGCTGAGTCCATGAATCTCAATTATATCAGTTTGTCTGTGTTCTAAATCATTTACACAAACCCGTGCGTCACCCACCGCAAGACACACTTCCACCCCATGAACTGGAAAGCAAAACAACTATTTGAGGAAGACGATAGAACCACACGATCTACAGACAGGACTGTAGGGATGATGAACCCAGGAACCCTTGGCTGATTATTAACAGATAACAGATGTAACTAGAGACAGGAACTCAACCTGTGAATAGACTGATCCTCATTAGTATTTTGATCCATGCAGAGGGTATTAGGTGATGGTGACTTAGCTTCTTGAATCACAACCCCCTCAACTTCACAACCACCACCACATTCACCACTAACTTTACATCCACCACGTTCACCGCAGCTAACTTTACAATCACCTTCACAACCACCACAACTATCATCACAACCACCACAACTATCATCACATCTACCACAACTGTCATCACAACCACCACAACTATCATCACATCTACCACAACTGTCATCACAACCACCTCAACTATCAACCACCACAACTATCATCACATCTACCACAACTATCATCACATCCACCACAACTATCATCACAACTACCATAACTATCATCACAACCACCACAACTATCATCACAACCACCACAACTATCATCACATCTACCACAACTGTCATCACAACCACCACAACTATCAACCACCACAACTATCATCACAAACACCACAACTATCATCACATCTACCACAACTGTCATCACAACCACCACAACTATCATCACATCTACCACAACTGTCATCACAACCACCACACGTATCACAACCACCACAACTATATCACAACCACCACAACTATCATCACATCCACCACAACTATCATTACAACCACCACAACTATCATCACTACTCTTACAATTACCATCATAATCAACACGGTCTCAGACGTAGCTTCAATCACAGTACCCACAACTACCATTATAGTCACCAAACTACTATTACCCCTCCACAACTATCACAACCATCACAACTATCACAACCACTACAACTATAACTGCAAACACTGCCACCACCACTATCAATACCACTAAACCACCATCACCATGAAAACAACTAGCACCTCTACCACTACTACCACCATCATTACCACCACCACAGCTGTCACCCTTAACCCACACCACGACTACCGTCACTACCATGACAGCTACCATCACCATTACCATCATAGCAACTACAGCTACCACTAACACCACAGCTACCACTGTCACCCCCCACCACCACTACCACCCATGGCTCGGTTGGTTACGCACTCAGCTCACATTCTGAGTATCCGTGGTTCGATCCCGGTAAGGGTGAAACGTTGGGCATGTTTCCTTACACCTGCTGTCCCTGTTCACCTAGCAGTAAGTAGGTACCTGGGTGTTAGTCGACTGGTGTGGGTGGCATCCTGGGGGGTGGTAGTATACCGTAGATAGGGTTGGGCTTTGAACTGAACTGAGGAAGGATAACATTTCTGCCTGTTAAACTGATTTGTGAAAAAATAGGTAACAAATAACAAACATCACTACAACTACAACCACCACTATCCCAACTACGACTAATAACGTACGCTCCACGGGGCTTTCTACCCTATATGACTATTCACAGTCGACTACGCTTTTACACTCTAATTTACTGTTAACTTCCTGCCTCTCACGGAGTCTAAGCTCATTACTGGGAATGTCTTGTGTAGTAGGAAGCTGATATACTGTGTACTCACCTTGTTGTGGTTGCAGGGGTCGATTCATAGCTCCTGGCCCCTGTGTGTGTGTGTGTGTGTGTGTGTGTATGTTGGTATATTTGATCATTGTGGTGTGTTGGTGCTCACTTAAATTTGGATGCAAGGGTCAAGTTTCAGCTCCTGGCCCCTTTTCTCTTTGCTGGGAGTTAGTGGGTTCACTTTCTCCTGGTCTTGAGAGCCTTATCGTACCTTCACAGAACCACTAGAACAAGCACTCAGTATCTTCTGGAGAAAGAACTTAGAGCTAAGTGAAATACGAGAGACCTTTACAAGTGCAGACATAGATAGCTCTTTTGCTTAAAGGAGGCAGTAAAGCGCTAACCAAAACTTGCAGACCAGTAGCCCTAACACCGCACATCATAAGTGAATAGACACCAAATTACAAATTTTATGGAGCAGGCTAACCTGCGCACCCTATATCAACGTGGATTTATTGCAGGAAGAGCATGATTGTCATAACTACTAAGGCATTATGACAAGATAACGGAGGCGTTGGAAGAAAATCAAAACGCAGATCTTGCTAATACCTTTGACAAGAGTTGTGTTCCATAGTCTGAAACAATATGACTATGGAACAGAACTCTTCTCCAGGCTGAGGGACTGACCACCTCAAATCAAGGGTGATGGACTGATTACATCGTTTTCACATTTCTACTACTCCTGCCTATTTTCCGTACTCGACTGAAGAAGCCTACTGTGTAGGCGAAACGTTGCCTAACTGTTGCCTATGAGTCTTACCTAACAGGGGGCACTGTATACAGAACGTGAGAGGACCACCAAACAGAAATAAATGGATGTGTGAGGAATCTGGGAGTAATAATGTCAGCTGACTTACCTTTTAAAGAACACAATACGGCAAATAACGACAGCCAGAAAAATAATGAGAATGAGAACTTTCAAATCAAGGGAAATTGTGAGAAATGTGTCACTTTTCAAATCACTTAGCTTTCTCACTTCGAGTACTGTTCACATTATTTTCCCTCAGCCTGACTGAGAGAGTAGCGGGTCTGTCTAACAATTAGTTGACGGAGGATCGAGGCTGTACTACTTGCGGTGAAAAGAATCGTCGCCGCCGTGGACACAGTACGAGAGCGTTGTATCAACAACCGTGCGCCCAAACTGTCCATCACTCTACCAGAAGATATCAAAAACACTGTCGAAACAAGTCTTCAAGAGGAAACTAGACAAATTCCCCCGCTAAGTGTCGGATCAACTAGGCTGTGTTGGATATGAGGGCCAGCGGGCCGCAAGTATCAACAACCTGGATGATAAGGAAAGCACTAGACAAGCCTGGCCTAGGCCGGGCTGCAGGAGTAGGAAACTTCTGGAAACTATTCAAAGGTATATAAAAGGCATGTGAAGAGAACTGCTTTTATCACTACTGTTGATGTATTGTGTTATTGTGTTGATGAAATGATTTGTTATGTTGTGTTGATGTACTGTTTTGTTGTTCTCTTGTGTTGATGTGCTGTGTTGTGTTGATGTGTTCCTTTGCTGTGTTATACTGGTGCGTTATTGTGCTGATGTGTTGTGATATGTTCATTTGTTCTTGTGTTGACGTTCTGCTGATGTGTTGTGTAATATTGATGTGTTATGTTGACGTGTTGTTGTATTGTGTAGTTGTATTGTTGTGTTATATGTTGTATTATATTAATGTGTTGTGTTGATATTTTGTGTTAGTGTTGATATTTTGTGTTAGTGTTGTATTGATGTGTTGTTTGTTGATGTGTTGTTGTTTTGATATGTTGTATAATGTGTTGTATTATGTTGACGAGTTGTGTTGTGATGATGTGTTGTGATGGAGTGTTGATGTGTTGTGATGGAGTGTTGATGTGTTGTGATGGAGTGTTGTGATGGAGTGTTGTGATGTGTTGTGATGAAGTGTTGTGATGGAGTGTTGTGATGAAGTGTTGTGATGGAGTGTTGTGATGGAGTGTTGTGATGAAGTGTTGTGATGGAGTGTTGTGATGGAGTGTTGTGATGGAGTGTTGCGATGGAGTGTTGGTGTGTTGATGTGTTGTGATGGAGTGTTGTGATGGAGTGTTGTGATGAAGTGTTGTGATGGAGTGTTGTGATGGAGTGTTGGTGTGTTGATGTGTTGTGATGGAGTGTTGTGATGGAGTGTTGTGATGGAGTGTTGGTGTGTTGATGTGTTGTGATGGAGTGTTGTGATGGAGTGTTGTGATGAAGTGTTGTGATGGAGTGTTGTGATGAAGTGTTGTGATGATGTGTTGTGATGGAGTGTGTGTGTGAGTGTTGGATGAGGTGTGTTGTGGAGTGTAGGTGTGAGTAGTGTTGGAGTGTAGGTGTAGTAGTGTTGAAGTGTAGGGGTGTAGTAGTGTTGGATGGAGTGTGTGTAGTAGTGTTGAGTGTAGGTGTGTAGTAGTGTTAGTGTGGAGTGTAGGTGTGTAGTAGTGTTGGAGTGTAGGTGTGTAGTAGTGTTGGAGTGTAGGTGTGTAGTAGTGTTGGAGTGTAGGTGTGTAGTAGTGTTGGAGTGTAGGTGTGTAGTAGTGTTATGATGGAGTGTAGGTGTGTGGTAGTGTTGGAGTGTAGGTGTGTAGTAGTGTTGGAGTGTAGGTGTGTGAGTGTTAGTGTAGTGTGTGTAGTGTTGGATGATGGAGTGTAGGTGTGTGGTAGTGTTGGATGTAGGTGTGTGAGTGTAGGTGTGGTGGAGTGTGGAGTGTAGGTGTGTAGTAGTGTTGTGATGGAGTGTAGGTGTGTGGTAGTGTTGGAATAGAGTGTAGGTGTGTGGTAGTGTTGGAATGGAGTGTAGGTGTGTGGTAGTGTTGGAATGGAGTGTAGGTGTGTGGTAGTGTTGGAATGGAGTGTAGGTGTGTGGTAGTGTTGGAATGGTTTGGCTGTGCTTGTTGTTGTGTTGTTATTGTTATTGTTGATTACAGACGAAGAATATTTCAGCTTTTCCAGACTCCCTTTTATTCCTGTGTTCTTCTCTTCCTTTATTTTATATTACCTCATGCTTATACATCCTATCCTCACCCTTTCTCACCATTCTTCTCTTTCTGTCAAGCTCTTGCTTGCCAGGAATAGGAAATATTAGAAAATATACAGGACAGTAAAAATAAATATATAATAAATGTAAGTGAAAAGTTCGTAAGTCTTCCCCGCCATCTTATGTGTTAAGGAGACGTTAATAGAGAAAAGAGTAATCCTGTTAGAGTGCAAAACGTTTAGATGGTTTCCGTTTCACACTCGTTTGTCATCGTATTACTGCCTTCCTGGATGACTATATTATATATGCCTATGCTTATGTGATAAAATGAGGCGACTGTGACATATGCGTGACATACCCGTGACATACGTGTAACATACGCGTGACATACCTGTGACAGGCTCTGAGGAGGGTCTACCATGGTCTCCCGGCCTGTGGCCAAGCTTCCCTTTTGACGGCCTGGTCATCCAGGCTCTTTATTAAGACTTGTTGTATACATAGAGAAGATTTCGGGGGTCTGTGACCAGGTGAATTGGGGCATAACTAACATATATACTAAAATTTAATTAAATAAAAAAGATAGCAGTTATACCTAAATCCTCTTGATTACTGATATTACATTTTCTAGCCTATAAAACACTGCATAAATATTTCGGGTAAAAAAATCTATAAAAAATCTTGAGGACTGATTTAATAAACTGGTGACTGAGAGGGATGAAGGATGGTAGGCACCAGTGCTCGCAGAAATTAGGAATATGGAGTGAGAGACTGCTGCAACAACAGCAATAGCAGCAGCAGAAATAGTAGCATTAGTAGTAGTAATAATAGCAATAGCAATAGTAGTTGTAGTAGTAGTAGAAGCAGCAATAGTAATGAGTCCAAACTCCATTTTTTCCTCCTCTAATAAATAGTTATACATATGTTTTCCTACAGCAAGATAATTTTGTTTATGGCGTCAGTGTTGGGGGAAGGAGTGGAGAATAGGCAGAGACTCATCTAAACTATCCTTACATCACTGATCTTAACACAGGTAGCGATTGCTAGACCATTATTTAATCTTCTTCACTGATAATCTCGGTATAACCCAAAAGATCATCAAATATTTCCCCATATACATCCTTTTACTTTCCTGTTATTTTCATTTAGTTTTTTATTTCCCATGTACTCCCATTTATGCCATTACCTGTTGTTTAGAATTAGTTTATGAGATGATAACAAGAGCCATTTCTTTTAATTCCTGGTCAGTGGCACTTATGTCAATAATGAAAAAGCTGCTGTGGTTAATGCCACGTTTATCTCTGTACTGGACTGAAGTCTCTGGCTGGAGAAACGTTTCCTCAGTAAAGATTCCCAAATGTTGCATAAGTGTCTCATTAAACCACGGGTGGGGTTCGAACCCGCGGTCAGAGAGTCTCAAATGGTTTGTTTACAATCGTGTCATTACGATTTCGTGAGTCAAGTGTCTCATTCTTCAACAGATCTTGGATATTTGCATCACAAATATCCAAGATCTGTTATCCTAATATCTGAGAATATACTCAGCAGCACCGTGTGGAGAATCTTGTAAATATAACAGCACGCTGAGTACAGAACTTAATATACAGAGGTTGCGCTCTACATGCTTGTCGAAGCATGAAGAGCAAAGTGGATTTTCTACCCAAAATGGAATTTTGAGTTATTATTTTGTATTAACAGGGAAGCGTCAAGCCCGCAAGGACATTAGGGAATGGGAGGTAATCAAGTAAAATTCTAGGAAAGGGAGAATAGATATAATTCTGTGAATCAAGAGTCCTTCAGCGGCATCAAGTCAGTCCCTTGAAAAAGTTTTTAGTTACAGATTCTGTAAATGTCTGGGGTCCCGCGTTTCTCTGCCTTTGTTACTGCCTTTCCTTCCTTCTATATTCTCTCACTTATACTATCTTCTTTTCATTCGTACTCTCTCATCTCAGGTAGTGTTCCCTATATTTCATTTATTTCATTCTCCTCTTTTTTTGTAAATATTTTACCTCTTTCATAATTTTACCTCGCCTTATTTGCTCTCTTATTTGTGCGAATACTCTCGTTCTTCTCCAAGTGGTTGGAATTTAATCTATGTTCGTCTCACTGAGTCTTTCATGTTGTTACCCATGTATATACACGACACGTGTTTACCCTCTGGTCCCAGACTGGCTTCCAAGCGAGGTACTTCCTCCCTGTCATAAGAACATAAGAACATAAGAAAGGAGGAACACTGCAGCAGGCCTGTTGGCCCATACTAGGCAGGTCCTTCACAATCCGTCCCACTAACAGAATATTTGCTCAACCCAATTTTCAATGCTACCCAAGAAATAAGCTTTGACAATTCTACCCACTCATGCGCGAGTCCCACTCAAATCCAACCCCTCTCACTCATGAATTTATCCAACCTAAATTTGAAACTACCCAAGGTCCTAGCTTCAATAACCCTACTAGGCAGACTGTTCCACTCATCAACTACCCTATTTCCAAACCAATACTTTCCTATATCCTTTCTAAATCTAAACTTATCTAACTTGAATCCATTATTGCGGGTTCTCTCTTGGAGAGATATCCTCAAGACCTTATTTATATCCCCTTTGTTAATACCCATTTTCCACTTGTATACCTCGATCATGTCTCCCTCATTCTACGTCTTACAAGTGAATGTAATTTTAGGGTCTTCAATCTTTCTTCGTAAGGAAGATTTCTAATGCTATGTATTAATTTAGTCATTCTACGCTGAATGTTTTCTAACGAATTTATGTCCATTCTGTAATATGGAGACCAGAACTGAGCTGCGTAATCTAGGTGAGGCCTTACTAATGATGTATAAAGCTGTAATATAACCTCTGGACTTCTGTTGTTAACACTTCTTGATATAAATCCCAGTAATCTATTTGCCTTATTACGTACGCTTAGGCATTGCTGTCTTGGTTTAAGGTTGCTGCTTACCATCACCCCCAAGTCCTTCTCGCAATCTGTATGGCTAAGTTCTACGTTATTTAACTTATAAGTGCTTGGGTTATGGACACTCCTGAGCTTCAGAACCTTGCATTTATCTACATTGAACTGCATCTGCCACTTTTCTGACCACGAATTAAGTTTGTCTAAATCTTCCTGAAGTTCTATGACATCTATGTTTGAATCAATTATCCTACCTATCTTCGTGTCGTCGGCGAATTTGCTCATATCACTAGTAATTCCTCATCAACGTCATTGATATATATTATAAATAACAATGGGCCTAAGACTGATCCCTGTGGAACACCACTTGTTACAAGTCCCCATTCGGATTTAACCCCATTTATGCACACTCTCTGCTTCCTATTGGTGAGCCATGACTCGATCCATGACAGCACTTTTCCCCCAATGCCATGAGCTGCCACTTTCTTTAACAGTCTCTGGTGCGGTACTCTATCAAAAGCCTTACTAAAGTCTAAATAAACAATATCGAATTCTTTATCGTGATCAACAGCCTCAAAAGCTTTACTGAAGAAGGTTAATAAATTAGATAGGCAGGAACGGCCCTCGTGAATCCATGCTGGGTATCATTAATCAAACTATGGTTATCTAGATGGCTTCTAATAATATCAGCTATAATTGACTCTAGTAATTTGCCTACAATTGAGGTCAGGCTTATTGGGCGGTAGTTTGACGGTAGTGACTTGTCCCCTGCTTTAAAAATAGGAATTACATTAGCCATCTTCCACATATCAGACACTACACCTGTTTGAAGAGATAAATTAAAAATGTTAGATATTGGTTCACAGAGTTCCATTTTGCATTCCTTAAGAACCCTTGCAAAAAGCTCATCAGGACCCGGCGATTTATTTTGTTTCAGTCGGTCCAGCTGTTTCATAATCATTTCGCTAGTGACTGTGATATTACATAATTTATCTTCTTCTGGGCCTCTGTAAAAATTAATTACTGGGATATTATTAATGTCTTCCTGTGTGAAAACCGAGAGAAAATAATTATTAAAAATAGAGCACATATCATTCTCCTTGTCAGTAAGATGCCCAAAGTTATTTTTAAGGGGACCTATCTTATCCCTAACTTTTGTTCTATAAACCTGGAAAAACTTTTGGGTTAGTTTTTGAATCCCTAGCAACTTTAATTTCATAGTCCCGTTTAGCTTTTCTTATTCCCTTTTAACGTCCCTCTTAATGTCAGTATACTGATTTATAAGATGACCCTCACCTCTTTTTATGCGCCTATAAATTCCTTTCTTCTTCGTGTCCCTAAAAGATATTTGAGCCTATTATTCATCCATTTTGGGTCATTTCTACTTGATCTAATTTCTTTATACGGGATAAATGTTCTTTGGGCAGCCTGTATAGTGTTAAGAAAACTGTCATATTGATACCTCTCTTCTTCACCCCAGTCCACAGTTGATAAGTGTTCTCTAAGTCCATTATAATCTGCTAAGCGAAAATCTGGGACCATTACTGAATTATCCCTACTATCATACATCCATTCAATGCTAAGGGTAATTGACTTGTGGTCGCTTGAGCCGAGTTCCTCTGTAATTTCTAAATTATTAACAAGGGTTTCCTTGCTTGCCAGAACCAAGTCAAGTAGGTTATTTCCTTGTAGGTTCTGTTACAAACTGCTTCAAAAGCAATCCTGAACTACTTCTAAAAAGTCGTTAGATTCTAAATTCCCTGTCATGAAATTCCAATCAATCTGACTAAAGTTAAAGTCCCCTAGAATTACTACGTTATCGTGTCTTGTGGCCTTAACAATTTCCTCCCAAAGTAGTCTCCCTTGTTCCCTATCTAAGTTTGGAGGACGGTAAATCACGCCTAAAATCAATTTTTCACACACCTCTGAAAATTCTATCCAGACAGACTCTGTATGTGTTAATTCAGACTTTATACCCGTTTTTATGCAACAATTTAAATGATCACGGACATAGAGTGCCACCCCACCCCCTTTCCCGATACTTCTGTCTACTTGGAACAATTTAAAACCCTGAATGTGACATTCGGCAGGCAAGTCCCGATTTTTCATATTAAACCATGTCTCAGTTATTGCAAAAACATCGAGGTACTTCCTCCCTGTCGAGGTACTTCCTCCCTGTCGAAGTACTTCCTCCCTGTCGAGATACTTCCTCCCTGTCGAGGTACTTCCTCCCTGTCGAGATACTTCCTCCCTGTCGAGGTACTTCCTCTCTGTCCGGAATGTTTCCAATCCTGCCTCATCTTCCTAACCTTTGAGATGTACTTTCTTCTTGTAAGTACTTCGCAGTTCGTTGGTAATTAGCCATTCCGAGGAACTAGGATTCCTGACGTCATGAAAGTTACAGCTAATTGAACGTCATATTTACATACTCTGTAAATAAATGGTATACGATACTCGCAAGATGAAGAATTAGACGCATTTGCAACATCTGGGTATCTTTATTTATAGACGTTTCGCCAACCACTGGCTTTATTAATGCAAATTCAAGGACATAATGGGAAGACTAGAACCAAATACAAAAGACGAGGTAATGAGTCCCTCAGCCTTGGAGTTGGTAAAGAGTGATTACCTCGTCGTTTGTAAATAGTTCAACTGTCTTCCCATTATGTCCTAGAATGTGTATTGATAAAGCCACTGGATGGCGAAACGTCTACAAATAAACATACCCAGATGTTTCACATGTGTCTAATTCTTGATATTCTCTTTGCTGAGTCACTTTTTCTTTGTCACAATTCGCATCTTTTATGCTATTTAGAGAGGAAACTTTAGACGTGGTGACGGCTGGGTAAATGGTTCAGGATGAACCGAAACGTCACATCGTTTAAAGTTTCCTTTCCAAGTTATGGGTTAGCAATGAACTGTCACGGTAGTGTGAGTTTGTGTTTACGCTGGAACAATTTCCTTCGTTTTCGCACTTAGTTTTCCTCCTCCTACTTTTATTCATACCTTTTTTTGTCACTTTAGGCAACTCCACTTTTATACGCTAGTAAATTTTCTTCCTCTCTTGGCTAGTGATTGTGAAGTTCTAGTGTACAATCTCTTCATTGTCTTTCACTAACAACTTGAAAACCGCTGATTGTGGTGACCTGCCATGATTCATGGTGCTGATTGTGCCTAAGAGGGTTGAGCACTAGTACGTGGACCCCACCATTACCAGATAGCGGCTTGTGTGATGCACTTATTCGCATTTACAAATGTAATAATATTTATATATAGTGTTGGCTACCAATACATCTTTCCAATTTTCATTCCAGTTGTTCAAGACCTTCAAACTGACGAATATTTTTATATATATCTTTACCTTATTTCGGTTTTAGATTTCATTTCTTTGAATTGCATCTTTTTCATTGTCCTTCTCCATCATGTCACACCAAGGAGACTCATTATATTATAACATGATTGAAAACAAATATAACTGGTTGGATGAATGTTGTTAGAGTCAGCTGGCCCAGTGGTTAACGCACTGGCCTGTGACTTTTAGGACTCACTCGCCATGGGTTCAAATCCCACCCGTTCCTTGATTTAATTATACGAGTAGTTTCTTCGTGCCTTTAATGTTTCTTGATACAGTTCTTTGAATGTGTCGTCGTAAGTCATACTTAAAGTCCTGGCATATAATTTATATCACTTAGGAACATAAACGTTGAAAATGTTGATCTTTTGGCCACCCCACTAGAGACATTTTTCCAAGAAGACATTTCTTTGTTGCCATTTTCCTTTTAAATAGAAAATATCTCATCTTTTCTTATGATGGACAAATAGATTCTAGACTAGCTATTCCCAGGGAACTCATCTGAAAACTTTTATGAAATCTAAACCAATGTGTAATAGCAATTCATCTCCTTGAAGCATTAAGTATCACCCAAATGGAATACCAAGAATGGTTGTATTCCTTCTACCTTTAAGGTAAACATGTGATAACTGGAAATTACCTATTATCATCTCCTTCAAATGGCAAATCGTCGATGCTCATGTTTCTTACTTATATTAATGAGCCGTCTAGATGCAATGCTTTTATATTTATAACTTAACTCGAGTAATGATTTCGGTGGAATAATTTGAGAAAAGTAGACCTTAGACAGTGATGTGTGATGTCACCATGGTTGTTCAATATATTTATAGATGGAGTTGTAAGAGAGGTGAATGCTCGAGTGTTGGCAAGAGGTGTGGGGTTAAAAGATAAAGAATCTAACACAAAGTGGGAGTTGTCACAGTTGCTCTTTGCTGATGACACTGTGCTTTTGGGTGATTCTGAAGAGAAGTTGAAGAGGTTGGTGGATGAGTTTGGTAGGGTATGTAAAAGAAGGAAATTAAAAGTGAATATAGGAAAGAGTAAGGTGATGAGGATAAAAAAAAAATTAGATAACGGAAGATTGGATATCAGATTGGAGGGAGAGAGAATGGAGGAGGTGAATGTGTTTAGATATTTGGGAGTGGATGTGTCAGCAGATGGGTGTATGAAGGATGAGGTGAATCATAGAATTGACGAGGAGAAAAAGGTGAGTGGTGCACTGAGGAGCTTGTGGAGACAAAGAACTTTATCCATGAAAGCAAAGAGGGAAATATATGAGAGTATAGTTATACCAACACTCTTGTATGGGTGTGAGGCATGGGTTGTGAATGTTGCAACAAGGAAAATGCTGGAGGCAGTGGAGATGTCATGTCTGAGAGAAATGTGTGGTGTGAATATAATGCAGAGAATCAATAGTTTGGAGATTAGGACGAGGTGTAGGATTACCAAAACTATTATCCAGAGGGCTGAGGAGGGGTTGTTGAGGTGGTTCGGAAAGGATAGTTCGGAGAGGATGGAAAGAAATAGAATGACTTCGAGAGTGTATAAATCTGTAGTGGAGGGAAGGCCGGGTAGGGGTGGGCCTAGGAAAGTTTGGAGGAAGGGGCTAAAGGAGGTTTTGTGTGCGAAGGGCTTGGACTTCCAGCAAGCATACGTGAGCGTGTTAGGAGCAAATAGAGACAAATGGTTTTTAGGACTTGACGTGCTGTTGGAGTGTGAGCAAGGTAACATTTATGAAGGGATTCAGGGAAACCGGCAGGCCGGACTTGATTCCTAGAGATGGGAAGTACAGTGTCTGCACTTTGAAGGAGGGGGTGTTAATGTTGCAGTTTTATAACTGTAGTGTAAGCATGCCTCTGGCAAGACAGTGATGGAGTGAATGATGAAAGTTCTTCTTTTTCTGGCCACCCTGCCTTGGTGGGAAACGGCCGATGTGTTAATAAAATATAATAAACTTGAGAAATCATCTTCTTATTGGCTTCAGACTTTTAACACTGATGTATTTTACTTTAAGGCAGGTTTAGATTATTATTGGACTGTGTAGTGACCAATTTCTTGAGAATATCTTCACAATATCATTTTTTCTAGTGGTTCTAGAATTGAGTTGTCGCCTCAGGGTGTTGCTGAGCTTCAACACCCTCTTGAAGGTGTTAAACTGCAGCTGCTGGAACTTTGAGAGAGTTGATCTAAAGCTTTTAAGCTTGAGGGTGTTGACCCACCTGCTTTTGTACCTCTTAAGTGTAATGAGTTATAGCTCCTAAGCCCCTAAGTACGCAAGACGGAGATAGAGAAAAGATACCTCTATCAAATTTCGTAGTGACCGTAGTAAATCTACTTTATGTAACTACTGCAGTGGCTTAAAGGATTTTATATACATGACTTCTGCTGACCGGAAATCGTACGCTTTGTAGTCATGTTTTGTTCTCCAAGCATTTTATGAATGTCTTTTTCCATCATTTTTACAGTAATATATATCATCAAGTCTGACCTATAGATTAAAGGCTCTTCTGAATCACAAGTTATGAATATCAACACAATTTTTGAATTCCATTAAATACTTGTCAGATTAATCTGTAAATTTATACAGGTCCCTTTGTAACCCTTCCTTTTGCATTTCTGCCTATATTTTCCTTGATAGTTTTACATCAGTTTCGAGTAGGAATACATAACACTATCTCCTCAGGCATGTTGTTCATGTACACCAAAAATTATGTAGGTCCCAGTACAGATCCTTGTAGAACTCCATTTATTTCACTTACCCAGTTTGTTACCTCTTGCCGGACGATCAGTAATTGTTTCATTCCTGTTAGGCATTCCTTGATTCATTATAGGGCCTTCCCTGTTATTCCTGAGTACTACTCTAACATTTACTTTACTTTGTAAAAAAGTCTTCTTAATAAAGAATTTTTAGTGGTTCACTCTGACTCTCTCGGAAGTTTGTTCACCTCATCTGTTGGGTGTATTGTGTCTGGTTGGGTGTATTGTGTCTGGTTGGGTGTATTGTGTCTGGTTGGGTGTATTGTGTCTGGTTGGGTGTATTGTGTCTGGTTGGGTGTATTGTGTCTGGTTGGGTGTATTGTGTCTGGTTGGGTGTATTGTGTCTGGTACTCGGTGGTGTAATATTTCTCTTTAACTCAGTGGTTATGGCCCTTGCAGATTCCCTGGTCGTTTCTAGTGAGATCGCCTCTTCTCCTGTATAACCTGGTCATTCACTGTCCTATTATCTTCTGATGTGACTGCAATACAACTTTGGTTCAGATATATTATTAGATACTACATCATTCTCAAATTGTCACTCAGCTTCTCTTCGTAGCTGTGAATTTCTGGCTCTTCTGCTTGTTGTTTCTTCTGTTCAGTGGTTTAAAAATTGTTTCTCTACTCTTGCATATTTGGGTTTCGCCTCTCATCATCTCAGAGTGAGGCATGAGCTCACTCATTCCTTGCCACTGCGTCTTTTGCTCCTGTATGAATTTCTTCCCTACCTTCTGCCACTTCCCAGCTACAAACTCCATTATTTTATTTGTTATTCTTCCCTTTCAGTTCCCTTTCCCACTACAATCCATTCAGGAATTCGGTCATACCTGTGAAGTCTTCTCTTTTTAAGGCTGGTTTCTTCCTTGCTGTGCTATGCTTATATTTAGGTTTATTCTGCAAGGTATTCGAAACTCATTACTGTCATTAGCACCCAGGGGCCCCTCATATTCTATTCCACTTATGTCAGATCAACTTAAGGTGAGTAATAGAGTCAATTTTGCTGGTTCATCTCTGGTTGTGATTCTGACATTTCGGCACATAAAGTTTTCCATCACCACTTCTATTATTAAAGCCCACCTCGTTTCTGGTCCTCTACGTGGATCCCAATTTTCTCAGTTTATTTCCTTGTGGTTGATGTCTCCCATGATCATTAGCTTTGTATCTGTCATGTGAACTCTTCTCGCTGCTTCTACTGTGGTGTCCACCATAACTTTTATTTTATCATCGTATTTCTGTCTGCATCGAGTCAGTGACTTTGCCAACATTCCAAAGTCTACAACATATGGCATGTTTGGTGGATCTCATTATATATACGAAAGTATAGTGGTACCAACACTCTTATATGGGTTTGAAGCATGGGTTGCAAATACTGCAGCGAGGAGGAGGCTGGAGGCAGTGGAGATGTCCTGTCTAAGGGCAATGTGTGGTGTAAATATTATGCAGAAAATTCGGAATGTGGAAATTAGGAGAAGGTGTGGAGTTACTAAAAGTATTTGTCAGAGGGCTGAAGAGGGGTTGTTGAGGTGGTTTGGTCATTTAGAGAGAATGGATCAAAGTAGAATGACTTGGAGAGCGTATAAATCTGTAGGGGAAAAAAAGGCAGGGTAGGGTCGTCCTAGAAAAGGTTGGAGGGAGGGGGTAAAGGAGGTTTTGTGGGCGAGGGGCTTGAACTTCCAGCAAGCATGTGTGAGCGTGTTAGATAGGAGTGAATGGAGACGAATGGTTTTTGGGACCTGACGAGCTGTTGGAGTGTGAGCAGGGTAACATTTTGTGAAGGGATTCAGGGAAACCAGTTAATTGATTTAGTTGGACTTGAGTCCTGGAAATGGGAAGTACAATACCTGCACTTTAAAGGAGGGGTCTGGGATAGTGACAGCTGGGAGGGACTATTCTCAGCTGTCGTATCTGAGCTCCTCTGCAAAGACAGTGATTATGTATGAGTGTGGTGAATGTGTTGAATGATGATGAAAGTATTTTCTTTTTGGGTCACCCTGCCTCGGTGGGAGACGGCCAACTTGTTGAAAAAAAAAATTATATATATATATATATATATATATATATATATATATATATATATATATATATATATATATATATAAATAATTTATGCGATCACATACTCCCACATATTTACAAGTAAATATATGTTACGAGCTAGATTTGGCAAATTTAGGGTTGACATTGATAATATAGTGAAGCATTCCAGTGTAAATGCAGCATTTATACAGGAGGTAATACCACATTCCATCAGACCCAAGGTCACTAATAATGTGGACGAGAAGGAAATGGTGCAACAAGGATAAGGCAAAAAGTAGAATACGTATGAGTGGGGATAGTGGTAACGAAGAGAGTGAACTAGAGACAGAGAGACTGGGGAAGAGGGGGTGCAGAGAAGTAAAAAAGGAATGAGGTAAAGGAAGACAAATTAGAGTGAGGGGAGAGGGAGAAATGGTTGGGGAAGAGGAGGATAGTGGGCAGACGACCACCTCACTATTAGCATTCATGAGATCTGCAGCCGTCTGTAACAAGATCAAGAAAACTAAAACTCTTTCTCTACCATCTGGTGCTCCCTGACACACACACACACACACACACACAGAAGGGACAGAAGGGACTCCAGAAAGACGGGGAGACGGGATACACCATCAAGTGTTGGACACAATACATACAACCGAGGAAGAAGTGAAGAGGCTGCTAAGCGAGCTAGATACTTCAAAGGCGATGGGGCCGGATAACATCTATCCATGGGACCTGAGAGAGCAGAGGCACTATGTGTACCACTAACAACAATCTTCAACACATCTATCGAAACAGGGCGACTACCTGAAGTATGGAAGACAGCAAATGTAGTCCCAATTCTTAAAAAACGAGACAGACACGAAGCATTAAACTATAGACCAGTGTCACTAACATGTATAGTATGCAGAGTCATGGAGAAGATTATCAGGAGAAGAGTGGTGCAGCACCTAGAAAGGAACGAGCTTATCAACGACAGCCAGTACTGGTTCAGGGACGGGAAATCCTGTGTCACAAACCTACTGGAGTTCTATTACAGGGTGACAGCAGTAAGACAAGAGAGAGAGGGGTGGGTAGATTGCATTTTCTTGGACTGTAAGACGGCTTTTGACACAGTTCCACACAAGAGATTAGTGCAAAAGCTGGAGGACCAGGCATGGCTAACGGGGAAGGCACTACAATAGATCAGGGAATACCTGTCAGGAAGACAACAGCGAGTCTTGGTACGTGGCGAGGTGTCAGAGTGGGCGCCGGTGACGAGCGGAGTTCCACAGGGGTCAGTCCTAGAACCGGTGCTGTTTCTGGTATTTGTGAACGACATGACGGAAGGAATAGACTCCGAAGTGTCCCTTTTTGCAGATGATGCGAAGTTGATGAGAAGAATTCAATCGAACGAAGACCAGGCAGAACTTCAGAGGGATCTGGACAGGCTGCAGGCCTGGTCAAGCAAGTGGCTCCTAGAGTTCAACCCCACCAAGTGCAAAGTCATGAAGATTAGGGAAGGGCAAAGAAGACTGCAGACGGAGTACAGTCTAGGGGGGCCAGAGACTACAAACTTCACTCAAGGAAAAGGATATTGGGGTGAGTATAACACCGGGCACATCTCCTGAGGCGCACATCTACCAAATAACTGCTGCAGCATATGGGCGCCTAGCAAACCTAAGAACAGCATTCCGACATCTTAATAAGGAATCGTTCAGGACCCTGTACACTGTGTACGTTACGCCCATATTGGAGTATGCAGCATCAGTTTGGAACCCACACCTAGCCAAGCACGTAAGGAAACTAGAGAAAGACAGGAGAGATATGGGGGATATGACAATGACATATAAAATAATGAGAGGAATCGACAAGGTGGACAGAGACAGGATGTTCCAGAGATAGGACACAGCAACAAGGGGTCACAGTTGGAAGTTGAAGACTCAGATGAATCACAGGGATGTTAGGAAGTATTTCTTCAGTCACAGAGTTATCAGGAAGTGGAATAGTCTGGGAAGTGACGTAGTAAAGGCAGGATCCATACATAGCTTTAAGAAGAGGTATGATAAAGCTCATGGAGCAGGAAGAGTGACCTAGTAGCGACCAGTGAAGAGGCTGAGCCAGGAGCTGTGAATCGACACCTTAAATAATAAAGTTTTAGGCTCGGAGATTTGAAGAAAATATAAAAAAAATAGTGTCCTGATCACGTTTCTTCCTTGTGACGCTGGTGATCCCAACACATTTCTCTCTTTATAACGCTGGTGGTCCCAACACATTTTTCTCTGTATAATGCTAGTAGTCTCAGATTTATTGAGGAAACGTTTCGTCACGCAGTGGCTTCATCAGTCCTATACAAAGAAGAATGGTGAAGGTGAGTTTGAAATAATCAGTCCCTCAATTTTGAAAAGAAGACAGCATATGCCTGAAGAAGTGGCTTATATACTGTAGACAGGTGAGGTGAAGCAGTCGTTGGCGATATCACACTAGACGAATCCATATGTGGAAGTAGGTCATGCCTATACGTTAGGCAAGTGAAGAATACATTGTATCAAGATCCCAAGATGTTGCTGTGTCAGACAGGAATGTAGATAAATGGTTCACAGAACCGACAAGTATCTTTAAGATTGACTGACTGATAACATCGACTCCAGGCTGAGGGGCTGATTACCTCAGCCAGCCAGCAACAGTTAGGTATCTTTATTCCGAAACGTTTCGCCTACACAGTATGCTTCTTCAGTCGAGTATAGAAAAGTTGGAAGGAGCAGTAGAGATGTGAAGACGATGTAATCAGTCCAACACCCTTGAAGACGTAGTTTTGAGATGGTCAGTCCCTCAGTCTGGATTTTATAGTCTGAAACAATGTGAAATTAAAGCAACAATATAGAGACTTGTATACTCTCAGAAGATACATTAGTTGTATTGTGTTCTTTCACTTACCATGTGTCTTACAGGGCTTGTTCACTCGTATGTTCTTATGCAGAGAAATGTTATCAAATACCGATGCGATTTAAATATACATATGCGATGTAATGAGATCCTTTATTGACAATGTTTCGCCCACGCAGTGGCCTTTTTCGAATCACAGTCTGAAGAAGCACACTGTGTGGGAGAACCTTTGTCAGTAAATGATCTTATTACAGTGCATCTGTGTCTCTACCTCATGTTCTTGTGGATGGAGGAAAAACACAAGAATATAAGAATGGAGGAACTCTACAGGAGGGCTATTGGCCGATACTTGGCAGGTCTTTCTGAAAAAATAAACCCAGACGTGATATACACATAATTCAACAGGGATAAACACCATTGTATTAAAGCATGTATAGAAAAAATATAACAAACACTATTATTATTGTGCATGTGTCTTATCCTCACAATCTGTCGGAATTAACATACCTATGTATGTTAATTCCGTCCGAATTAACATACTTGCTATGTACTCTGTTCTATATTGTGTGTTGAAAAATAATCGCTCATTTTAAGTTAGAGTGAATTAGACACTTGTGCAAAACTTGGCTGTCTTTATTATGGAAATATTTCGCCAACCAGTGGCTTCCTCAGTCCAGTACAAAGAATAGTTGAAGGTCAGAAGGAGTTTGAGGTAATCAGTCCCTCAAGATACCTCAGACTCCTTCTGATCTTCAAACATTTTTCTCTGTATTGGACTGGTGGGCGAAACGTTTCTACGGTAAAGATACCCAAGTGTTGTAGATGAATGGTTCAGAGAACCGACAAGTTGATAAATTAGACACATATGCAACACTTGGGTATCTTTATTGATGAAACGTTTCGCCAAACAGTGGCTGATGTGGACTGATGAAGCCACTGTGTGGCGAAACGTTTCTACGATAAAGATACCCAAGTGTTACATATGTGTCTCATTCATCAACTTGTCGGTTCTCTGAACCATTTATGTACATTTTAAGTTATGCCAGACATATGTGACCCTTTATGTTCATGTAGACCCCTTGTTTATAAGGGCCCCTCCGAGACCCTTTATGTTCATGTAGACCCCTTGTTTATAAGGGCCCCTCCGAGACCCTTTATGTTCATGTAGACCCCTTGTTTATACGGGCGCCTCCGAGACCCTTTATGTTCATGTAGACCCCTTGTTTATACGGGCCCCTCCGAGACCCTTTATGTTCATGTAGAACCCTTGTTTATACGGGCCCCTCCGAGACCCTTTATGTTCACGTAGACCCCTTGTTTATACGGGCCCCTCCGAGACCCTTTATGTTCATGTAGACCCCTTGTTTATACGGGCCCCTCCGAGACCCTTTATGTTCACGTAGACCCCTTGTTTATACGGGCCCCTCCGAGACCCTTTATGTTCACGTAGACCCCTTGTTTATACGGGCTCCTCCGAGACCCTTTATGTTCACGTAGACCCCTTCTTTATACGGGCCCCTCCGAGACCCTTTATGTTCACGTAGACCCCTTGTTTATACGGGCCCCTCCGAGACCCTTTATGTTCACGTAGACCCTTGTTTATACGGGCCCTCCGAGACCTCTTTATGTTCACGTAGACCCCTTGTTTATACGGGCCCCTCCGAGACTTTTATGTTCATGTAGACCCTTGTTTATACGGGCCCTCCGAGACCCTTTATGTTCACGTAGACCCTTGTTTATACGGGCCCCTCCGAGACCCTTTATGTTCATGTAGACCCTTGTTTATACGGCCCCTCCGAGACCCTTTATGTTCATGTAGACCCCTTGTTTATACGGGCCCCTCCGAGACCCTTTATGTTCATGTAGACCCCTTGTTTATACGGGCCCCTCCGAGACCCTTTATGTTCACGTAGACCCCTTGTTTATACGGGCCCCTCCGAGACCCTTTATGTTCACGTAGACCCCTTGTTTATACGGGCCCCTCCGAGACCCTTTATGTTCATGTAGACCCTTGTTTATACGGGCCCCTCGAGACCCTTTATGTTCACGTAGACCCTTGTTTATACGGGCCCTCCGAGACCCTTTATGTTCACGTAGACCCTTGTTTATACGGGCCCCTCCGAGACCCTTTATGTTCACGTAGACCCTTGTTTATAGGGCCCTCCGAGACCCTTTATGTTCAGTAGACCCTTGTTTATACGGGCCCCTCCGAGACCCTTTATGTTCATGTAGACCCTTGTTTATACGGGCCCCTCCGAGACCCTTTATGTTCACGTAGACCCTTGTTTATACGGGCCCTCCGAGACCCTTTATGTTCACGTAGACCCTTGTTTATACGGGCCCTCCGAGACCCTTTATGTTCAGTAGACCCTTGTTTATACGGGCTCCTCTGATACCCTTTATGTTCATGTAGACCCCTTGTTTATACGGGCCCCTCCGAGACCCTTTATGTTCATGTAGATCCCTTGTTTATACGGGCCCCTCCGAGACCCTTTATGTTCATGTAGACCCTTGTTTATACGGGCCCCTCCGAGACCCTTTATGTTCATGTAGACCCCTTGTTTATACGGGCCCCTCCGAGACCCTTTATGTTCATGTAGACCCCTTGTTTATACGGGCCCCTCCGAGACCCTTTATGTTCATGTAGACCCCTTGTTTATAAGGGCCCCTCCGAGACCCTTTATGTTCACGTAGACCCCTTGTTTATACGGGCCCCTCCGAGACCCTTTATGTTCATGTAGACCCCTTGTTTATACGGGCCCCTCCGAGACCCTTTATGTTCACGTAGACCCCTTGTTTATACGGGCCCCTCTGATACCCTTTATGTTCATGTAGACTCCTTGTTCATACGGGCCCCTCTTTTCCTTGCATGGCTCAGCAAGCCAGTTACAGTACTCCATTCTTGTGTTCTTATGTTCATGAAGTATAACCTGAGGACTTCTATTATATATACTTCTTAGCTTTATATCAAGAAGAGGGTGTGGTTGGGGTGAGTTTAACCTTCCTAGCAAGGACCAGAATGTATATCAATAATCAAACCGTTACGGCTTGATAAAGCTCTTGGAGAGCGAAACGTTGCCACAATAAAATGTCACATTAGTTGCACTTGTGTCATTTTACCCAACACAGTGATATATATCAGCAAGTATGTTAATAAGACATAATATGCGGTTTATGGCGTTTTATTGAGAAGACGTTTCGCCCACTAACAGAAATGATACAGTGCACAAAATGTCTTTTCCATGAAATACCTGAACTGAATAATATATAATAATCATAGCAGAGGCCTATGATAATTACTGAACACCGGTTACCAGGTTGAGGGACTGATTACCTCGTCTTCTACTGTCTCCAGTTTCAACACTTTCAGATATCTGTGTATTGAACTGATGAAGCAACTGGAGAAACATCATCAAATAAAGACATCCAGGTGTTGCACATTTGTCTTGTTTCTCATGGGCCAGTAGGCTCATTGCAGTGCTCCATCCAATATTCGTATAGTAAATGAGATACTTGTGCAACACTTGCGTTTCTTTATTGAGGAAACGTTTTGCCAGCCAGTGACTTCATCGGTCCAGTGCAAATGAAAATAGTGGGAGATAAGGAAGAATTTAAGGCAATCAGTCCCTTGGCCTGGAGAAAGTAGGTACTTCTATCAAGACTGAGTGACTGAACACATCTACAGGCTGAGGGACTAATTATCTTAAACTCATCATCATCCATCGTTTTTTGTGTGTATCGGACTGATGAAGACCCTGACTGGCGAAACTTTTCCACAATAAAGATACCCAACTGTTACACAAATGTTTCATTTATATAATAATATTCGTATATAATATAATCTAGGCCGGGTGTTTTCCTAGAAGGTCAGGGTCTCTTTCCCCACCCCTCAACAACGCTTCTGTTTGTGGGATAATATCTGTCGTTGTTCTTGTTGGGGCTTTAAAGAGCCACTGACAGCGTACGCCGTATTGAGCCCTGCCTTCCAGTGCCCGGAAAAGATACCTCGACATAAATGAAAGGGAACTGACTAATAACTGGGTGTATTATATGTCCCCAATGCGCCCTGAAGCCAGCAAGAAGGCGCAGGTACAGGCCAGGATCTCCTGATGGATAGTAGATGTCGTAAAGCAGTCTACGAAAATGAGTCAGGGTTGGTTCCTTGAATAAATTGCCCTTGTGTGTAACTATAGTATTTTGAAGGCTATGATGAAATTACAGTGTCAGTCATGACGAGTCAAGACTCGAGTTTAGTCGCCTTGTGTTGTGTTCTGCCTTGTGTAGCAGTGGAGATGAGTGAGGTCATGTCATCAAAGAGTGCGGTGTATCTAACATGAGAGAAGACTTTTGCCAACTTAAACGTTTTTAAACTTTGTGTATTCTTTCTGATACTTTATGATGTTTCCTTTGTTGTCATATAACTGATTGAACAGATGAATATCCAAGTCTCGAAGAAAGTAGTAGATTAGATCAGTAAAGCCTTCAGAGCAAAAGAGGCAACACCAACTATTATGATCATGAAGTTAATTGTATGTTACTGTCTGGAATATTGCCCTAATCTAGCAATTTTTTTAAGGCTGGCGGCGAAATATAAATTTAAACACCTAAATTATTGGGAATGTTTGAAGTCCCTTGAACTGACTGCTGAGATGACGGTGATAAATATACATAACAATTTATTCCTGGTTCCAAATTTGAACATTGAAATTACTCCCTTCGAGAGTAAAAGACTCAAGAACGGTATCAAATAAATCCACTGAAAAGCGGGTGTGCAGTGGGCACACAAAGATACAACTCAATGAGTGTAGAAGGTCCAAGACTTTTCAACACCCTCCCTTCATATAAGGGTGTCTTCAAGAGGAAAACTGATTATTTCGCTCAGGCAGTTTCTAATCATCTGGACTGTGGTACCACTGTTGGACTGTGTACTGCTATTACCAACAGACTGATTGATCAGGCTATCAACAAGGAAACCTTCATCTAGGACCCGGTCACTGGTCAGTGACCCGCGAAAGCGGCCACAGGTAAACCCCCTCGATCCCTCCA
Source organism: Cherax destructor (assembly GCA_009830355.1). Taxonomy (NCBI): domain Eukaryota; kingdom Metazoa; phylum Arthropoda; class Malacostraca; order Decapoda; family Parastacidae; genus Cherax; species Cherax destructor. Next base: position 26,412 of record WNWK01007607.1, on the reverse strand, counting down.
ACATTTCCTTGCACGTTTCCCTTCTTAGCTAACTAGCCACATCCTCCACCCTTCTAACATCCACTCACCACGGCCTATCTTTCCCCTATCCTTTGCCTTTGTCCTCTTCCCTAGTCTTCCCACTCTCCCTATCCTTCTCCCTCCTTGGCCACATCCTCCCCCGTCACCCCCCACCACTCCTCACCCCCACCCCTGCCCCACTAACATCCAATGCGTGTTCTCTTGGCGTGAAATGAGAGTTCCTGGCTTGGATGCCCTCGGCTTCCCTAAGTCAACACGACGGAGAGTTTATCCTACTTGACATTATGGATGTTTTAAGCAGTACTTGGTGTCTCTATGTCTATGGCTCTGACTGTATGTTTGTCTGCAGGAATGTTTGCATATCTATGTCGATGGATATGTTTATATGAATATGTATGTTTGTGAGTTTGTGTCTTTAGTCTGTTTGCCTGTGGACCTCTATATTTAGGTCTGTGGACCTCTATATTTAGGTCTGTGGACCTCTATATTTAGGTCTGTGGACCTCTATATTTAGATCTGTGGACCTCTATATTTAGATCTGTGGACCTCTATATTTAGGTCTGTAGACCTCTATATTTAGATCTGTGGACCTCTATATTTAGGTCTGTGGACCTCTATATTTAGGTCTGTGGATCTCTATATTTAGGTCTGTGGACCTCTATATTTAGGTCTGTGGACCTCTATATATTTTATTGAACCTCTCTATATATCTATGCGAACTTCTGTATTTATGTTTGTTCATATCAATTTTGTCTGTGGATGTTATATATATTAACCTTTGCCTATATATATATATATATATATATATATATATATATATATATATATATGTGTGTGTGTGTGCGTGTGTGTGCGTGTGTGTGCGTGTGTGTGTGTGTGTGTGTGTTTATGTCGTGCCGAATGGGTAAAATTGGTCAATTAGCAGGAACTTATTTAAAACTTAACTCCTTTCTAAAAAAAATATTATATGTTTAAAGATATATTTTTTTCATTTATGTTAATGTAAAAATTATTAATTTTGTACCAAAAGAACCTTAGAAAAGTTACCTAGCCTTATTATAACAAGCGCAATTTAATTTAGCCTAATCCAACTAAATATATTTTAGATACGTTTACAATAATTTAAACAAACACAATGAAATATATTTTTTTTCGTTAGGTTCAGAATGATTTTTGCAAAATTATTGCATTCACAATTTTTCGCTTGCCTTATTCGGCAAGAAGAGCGTTGCTATTTAAGCCACAGCTTACCCTTAACCTTGTCCTTGTCCTTGTCCTTGACCTCGTCCTTGTCCCTATAACGCGCAGGTTTTTTATGAGGCTTTTCATGGGAAGATAATAAGCGCTCTTTATATGCCGTCTTATACGGTAAATACATACAAATATACATACATATAAACATGCACATATTACATACACTGTACATACAAAGGATATTCGCTGTGTGAAAGTGAAAAATATAATTCACACAGAAAACTAAATTACATGTGAAAGTCAACAGGGAAACTAAAAATAACTTTCAATATTTTCGCGTGAGGGAGTTTCATTGCATCTCCTTTATTTCTTAATAATGTAGCTAGAATTGTGTGACTTTTTGATATTTTTATCTTATTCTTCTCTTTGAGACCATATTTATCTCCTTTTTTATTCTTGGTCTCATTTTTCTCCCTCAATCAGACACAAGTTGTATATTTTCTATCTGTCTGTCTCTCTCTCTCTCTCACCACACACACACACACACACACACACACACACGTGGTCCAGCAACTGGCTCCTCGAATTTAACCCCGCTAAATGTAAAGTCATGAAGATCGGGAAAGGGCAAAGAAGACCGCAGACAGAGTATAGGTTAGGTGGCCAAAGACTGCAGACCTCACTCAAGGAGAAAGATCTTGGGGTGAGTATAACACCAAGCATGTCTCCGGAAGCACATATCAACCAGATAACTGGTGCAGCATATGGGCGCCTGGCAAACCTGAGAATAGCGTTCCGATACCTTAGTAAGGAATCATTCAAGGCACTGTACACTGTGTAAGTCAGGCCCATATTGGAGTATTCAGCACCAGCTTGGAACCCACACCTGGTCAAACACGTCAAGAAATTAGAGAAAGTGCAAAGGTTTGCAACAAGGTTAGTTCTGGAGCTAAGGGGAATGTCCTATGCAGAAAGGCTAAGGGAAATCGGCCTGACAACACTGGAGGACAGGAGGGTTAGGGAAGACATGATAACGACATACAAAATACTGCGTGGAATAGATAAGGTGGACAGAGACAGGATGTTCCAGAGAGGGGACACAGAAACAATTGGAAGTTGAAGACTCAGACGAGTCAAATGGATGTTAGGAAGTATTTCATCAATCATAGAGTTGTCAGGAAGTGGAATAGTCTAGCAAGTGATGTAGTGGAGGCAGGAACCATACATAGCTTTAAGACGAGGTATGATAAAGCTCATTGAGCAGGGAGAGAGAGGACCTAGTAGCGGTCAGTGAAGAGGCGGGGCCAGGAGCTAAGTCTCGACCCCTGCAACCACAATTAGGTGAGTACACACACACACACACACACACGGCGGCGGTCAAAGTGCAGGGGCATCAAGGCTCCAAGAATTTTAGTGTTTTTTAGGGCGAGTTTTAGTTCTTAGCAGAAGCCAGTGCTAGTGACTGAGCCAGTGCTAGTGACTGAGCCAGTGCTAGTGACTGGGTCAGTGCTAGTGACTGGGTCAGTGCTAGTGACTGAGCCAGTGCTAGTGACTGGGTCAGTGCTAGTGACTGGGTCAGTGCTAGTGACTGGCCAGTGCTAGTGACTGGGTCAGTGCTAGTGACTGGGTCAGTGCTAGTGACTGGGTCAGTGCTAGTGACTGGGTCAGTGCTAGTGACTGGGTCAGTGCTAGTGACTGGGTCAGTGCTAGTGACTGGGTCAGTGCTAGTGACTGGGTCAGTGAACAACCCAACAAGTGACAACAAAGTCTTAAAAGTGAAATAGGCGAGAGGAAGACTGAAATTTTAGGAAATTTGAAAGTGCCAAAGCCTGTTAGAGGCCTAGCAGGCACCTGCTGCCACAGAACTACAAATAGTCAACTTACAAGGACAAGTAAACCAAAAGTCAGAAAGTCAAGTGTAAGTCAAGTTGGTTAGTAAGTGAAGTGTGAGGTAGCATATAACAAGTGTGTGAACTGTGAGGTAGCATATAACAAGTGTGTGAACTGTGAGGTAGCATATAACAAGTGTGTGAACTGTGAGGTAGCATATAACAAGTGTGTGAACTGTGAGGTAGCATATAACAAGTGTGTGAACTGTGAGGTAGCATATAACAAGTGTGTGAACTGTGAGGTAGCATATAACAAGTGTGTGAACTGTGAGGTAGCATATAACAAGTGTGTGAACTGTGAGGTAGCATATAACAAGTGTGTGAACTGTGAGGTAGCATATAACAAGTGTGTGAACTGTGAGGTAGCATATAACAAGTGTGGAACTGTGAGGTAGCATATAACAAGTGTGTGAACTGTGAGGTAGCATATAACAAGTGTGTGAACTGTGAGGTAGCATATAACAAGTGTGTGAACTGTGAGGTAGCATATAACAAGTGTGTGAACTGTGAGGTAGCATATAACAAGTGTGTGAACTGTGAGGTAGCATATAACAAGTGTGTGAACTGTGAGGTAGCATATAACAAGTGTGTGAACTGTGAGGTAGCATATAACAAGTGTGTGAACTGTGAGGTAGCATATAACAAGTGTGTGAACTGTGAGGTAACATATAACAAGTGTGTGAACTGTGAGGTAGCATATAACAAGTGTGTGAACTGTGAGGTAGCATATAACAAGTGTGTGAACTGTGAGGTAGCATATAACAAGTGTGTGAACTGTGAGGTAGCATATAACAAGTGTGTGAACTGTGAGGTAGCATATAACAAGTGTGTGAACTGTGAGGTAGCATATAACAAGTGTGTGAACTGTGAGGTAGCATATAACAAGTGTGTGAACTGTGAGGTAGCATATAACAAGTGTGTGAACTGTGAGGTAGCATATAACAAGTGTGTGAACTGTGAGGTAGCATATAACAAGTGTGTGAACTGTGAGGTAGCATATAACAAGTGTGTGAACTGTGAGGTAGCATATAACAAGTGTGTGAACTGTGAGGTAGCATATAACAAGTGTGTGAACTGTGAGGTAGCATATAACAAGTGTGTGAACTGTGAGGTAGCATATAACAAGTGTGTGAACTGTGAGGTAGCATATAACAAGTGTGTGAACTGTGAGGTAGCATATAACAAGTGTGTGAACTGTGAGGTAGCATATAGCAAGTGTGTGAACTGTGAGGTAGCATATAACAAGTGTGTGAACTGTGAGGTAGCATATAACAAGTGAGTGAACTGTGAGGTAGCATATAACAAGTGAGTGAACTGTGAGGTAGCATATAACAAGTGTGTGAACTGTGAGGTAGCATATAACAAGTGTGTGAACTGTGAGGTAGCATATAACAAGTGTGTGAACTGTGAGGTAGCATATAACAAGTGAGTGAACTGTGAGGTAACATATAACAAGTGTGTGAACTGTGAGGTAGCATATAACAAGTGTGTGAACTGTGAGGTAGCATATAACAAGTGAGTGAATGTGAGGTAGCATATAACAAGTGTGTGAACTGTGAGGTAGCATATAACAAGTGTGTGAACTGTGAGGTAACATATAACAAGTGTGTGAACTGTGAGGTAGCATATAACAAGTGAGTGAAGTGTGAGGTAGCATATAACAAGTGTGTGAACTGTGAGGTAGCATATAACAAGTGTGTGAACTGTGAGGTAACATATAACAAGTGTGTGAACTGTGAGGTAGCATATAACAAGTGTGTGAAGTGTGAGGTAGCATATAACAAGTGCGATAATATAACAAACAAACAAAAGGAAGAAAGTAAAAACAAAATGAAAGTATGAGTGAGGGTTGGCATATCAGTAGAGGCGTCCAGGAAGTGGCACTGCCATAGTCAGGCTGTGTCATAAATAAGGAAACAAGTGAAGTTACCAGTAAAAAAAGTGAAAACACTTTAAGGATGTGTGGAGAATGTATATATATATATATATATATATATATATATATATATATATATATATATATATATATATATATATATATATATATATATATATATATATATTAATGCAACTTATCATGGGAGCAAAATGTTTCAAAAGGATCAGGAAGGCCGGAGAGTACGACACTCTCTCAGCAAGGAGCGGCAGTGAGCAGCAACGAAACCACCACATCTCTGCCAGACCCATGCAATATTCACCAAGTTGAAGTTGCATTGGGTCAACAGCACCAGTCTGTGCATGCTGGAAACTAATGGTCACTCCTGAAAGCTATCAGAATTTGAGTAAATATCATTTGCACAGATATACTGAACACCACAAATAATGTAGTTGAAGTTCTGACAATAAAAATTGAGAACCAAAACCTAGTCATTGTCCTTGTATATAAGCCACCAGATGCAACTTCCCAACAGTTCAAAGAACAACTATCAAAAATTGACTCCTGTCTGGAAAACCTTCCAGCCCCATCCCCAAACATCTTGCTGCTTGGTGACTTCAGTCTTAGACATACAAAATGGAAGAATATAGCAAATAATGTTATAGCAGACATAATCCCTGGAGGCAGCTGAGATGAAAAGTCACACACACATGAGCTGCTGAATTTCTGCAACAAACACATCCTAAGTCAGCAGATAGTGGAGCCAACGAGACTAGAGAACACACTAGACCTTATCTTCACAAATAATGAGGACCTGGTAAGAAACATAACAATATCAAAAACAACAAATTCTGATCACCATATAATCGAAGTCCAGACGTACATGCACAGGAATCCTGATCAGCAAAACGCATATAGCTATGAGGGTACCTTTACCAAATTCAACTTCAACAACAAGAACATCAACTGGGATCTGGTAAACTATGCCCTAAATGAAACATGTTGGGAAGATATCTTAAATTACATGGACCCTAACCAGTGCCTTGAAAAGATCAACCTCCTGGTAGCTGAATTATCTTCAAGGCATATTCCTCTACGAAAAAAGAAGAGAAGAAGTAAACAGGAGAGAGAGAGAGACACTCCCTATACAGGAGAAGACGAAGAATCACTGAGCTCCTCAAGAATGCCGGACTATCTGATTCACGGAAGGAAGCGCTAACCAGGGAAGTGGAAAATATTGAGCTAAAATTAAAGGACTCATACAGGATCCAGGAGAGTCAAGAGGAGCTAAAAGCGATTAGTGAAATTGAAAGAAATTCGAAATATTTCTTTTCATATGCCAAAACAAGGCAAAAACCACTTCTAGTATAGGGCCCCTGCTCAGACAAGACGGATCTTACACAGATGACAACAAAGAAATGAGTGAGATACTGAAATCTCAATATGACTCTGTGTTCAGCGAACCACTAATCCGTCTAAAGATAGACAATCCAAACAATTTTTTTATGAATGAGCCTCAAAACCCTGTCAATGTATGCCAAATTTCTGACATAATCCTAACTCCTCTAGACTTTGAGAAAGCCATCGACGACATGCCCATGCACTCAGCCCCAGGCCCAGACTCGTGGAACTCTGTGTTCATTAAGAACTGCAAGAAACCCCTCTCACAGGCCATAAGTATACTATGGAGAAGGAGCTTAGACACAGGCGAGATTCCACAGTCACTAAAAACAACGGATATAGCCCCACTCCATGAAGGTGGCATCAAAGCAGTAGCTAAGAACTATAGACCAATAGCTTTAACGTCCCATATCATAAAAATCTTTGAAAGAGTTCTAAGAAGCAGGATAGCAAACCACCTGGACTCCAAAAAATTGCACAACCCAGGGCAACATGGTTTCAGAGCAGGTCGCTCCTGCCTCTCGCAACTGCTAGACCACTATGATATGGTCTTAGATGCTCTGGAAAACAAGCAGAATGCAGATGTAGTATACACAGATTTTGCAAAAGCCTTCGACAAGTGCGATCATGGTGTAATAGCACACACAATGCGTGCTAAAGGGATAACTGGCAAAGTAGGCAGATGGATCTTCAACTTCCTAACCAATCGAACACAAAGAGTAGTGGTAAACAGAGTTAAATCGGATGCTGCCATAATAAAGAGCTCTGTCCCACAAGGCACAGTACTTGCACCTATCCTGTTCCTCATTCTCATATCAGACATAGACAGAGATGTGAACCATAGTACTGTATCATCCTTTGCAGATGATACTAGGATCTGCATGAGAGTGTCATCCATTGAGGACACGGCAAATCTCCAAGAATATATAAACCAAGTTTTCCAATAGGCAACAGAGAACAATATGATTTTCAATGAAGACAAATTCCAACTACTCCATTATGGAAAACTGGAGGAAATAATAGCTAGGACTGAGTATATTACAAACTCCAATCACACAATAAAGCGGAAAAGCAATGTGAAGGACCTGGGTGTGGTAACGTCCGAAGACCTCACCTTCAAGGACCATAACAATGCCACTATTACATCTCCGAGGAAACTGATAGGATGGATAATGAGAACATTCAAGACAAGAGATGCTAAGCCAATGATGATCCTTTTTAAATCACTTGTTCTCTCTAGGCTAGAATACTGCTGTACATTAACATCTCCATTCAAGGCAGGTGAAATTGCAGATCTAGAGAATGTACAGAGAACCTTTACTGCACGTATAAGTTCCATCAAACACCTTAACTACTGGGAACGCCTGGAATCACTAGACTTATATTCACTGGAGCGCAGGCGAGAGAGATATATCATAATCTACACCTGGAAGATTCTGGAGGGACTGGTCCTTAATATGCACACATAAATCACTCCATACGAAAGCAAAAGACTTGGCAGACGGTGCAACGTACCCGCAGTGAAAAGTGGGGGCGCCACTGGTACACAATAAGTGTCCGGGGCCCAAGACTGTTCAACAGCCTCCCAGCAGCCATAAGGGACATTACCAGTAGACCTCTGGTTGCCTTCAAGAGGGAGCTGGACAGATACCTAAAATCAGTGTCAGATCAGCTGGGCTGGGATTCGTACGTTGGACTACGTGCAGCCAGCAGTAACAGCCTCGTTGATCAGGCCCTGATCCACCTGGAGACCTGGTCATAGACCGGGCCGCGGGGACGTCAATCCCCGGAATACCCTCCAGGTAGACTCCAGGTAGGTGAGTTAAGGCAGGGCATGATGGGAAGCTAGTGACACTGCCAGTACACACACAAACGAATGCACACATAAGTACCTACTTACACACACACACACACACATACACATGGTTCTTCAGGAACTTGTAGAAGCTGAGAGTAGACTTAGTATCATTGACAGGTAGAATGGCTAAGGAGGAGTAAGCGAGGAGTATTGTCCGGGAACATCTCACTCTCACACACACACTACGTATCTAGGAATCTAGGAGGTAGGTATTCTAGGAAGAAGGATAAACATAGAAGGTACAAGCGTGTAGGCGGTTGTTGGGTGAGTGTCAGGTCAGAGCACCACATGTACACGTGGACCATGCAAACATTCACGAGCATGCACTCACGCCCAAAACAAACTCTCACACACATACATATACACACACACAGGCCAATTGACACCTCACTGTGACTTGAACATACCCTATCCATTCCTTTCTCTACCACCTCTCTCTTTCTCTCTCTCTCTATCTCTTTCCTCTCCCTCCCTTTCCCCTCTCCCTCCCTTTCCCCCATTCCCCCTTTCTCCCTCTACCCTCTTCCTCCTCTTTTTCCACCTCCCCATCACTCTCCCTTTTCCCCTCCCTCCCTCTCCCCATCTCTCTTCCCCTTATAATGCCCCACCCACACCTCTTGTGTCCCTTTCTCCCAACTCCCCTTTTATTTTCCCCCACACTCACACACACACAGACTGCCCAGCACCCACCCTCCCTCTCTCTCTCCCAGGTCCCCCCAGCACCTACCCTCCTTTCCTTTCCCAGGACCCTCTCCAACACCCACCCCCTCACTCTCCTAGGACCCCCCAGGACACACCCTCCCTCCCTCTCCACTACAATACCTAACGAAAAAAAAATGGGGGCCCAGAGGGGAAGTCGAAGGTTCAGGGGATCAGAGGAAGACGGACCTGGAAAGGAAGAATGGATGGAAGAACAATGTCAAAGGATGGAACAAGAATGGGAGAGCAAACTAGGTGAGCTTTCTGTGAAAATGGAGAAGAGGATGGAGGCAGAGAAGAAGAAATGGGAGTCACAAGCTGAATTTGTTGAAGCCAAGATGTGGGTTCTAGAATATGAGGTAAATATACTGAAGTGAGTCACAGGTCTATTACCCAGAGGAGACATAACATCTGAAGCAGGTACACCCCTATTATACGAGAAGCCCAAAGGAAAGGAAGGAGACAAGACTTATGCTAAGATCCTATCAGTCCACCAAGCAAGGAATTAAGGGGGAGAGCTGTTATTACTATGGATAGCAGTAAGTGAGGGGGGGTGCAGGTAGAGAAGAGGATGGATCCCATGCAGAATCATGACCAAACTACCAAGAGTTACAGGAAAAAATAAAGGAGACAGAGACAGACCCAGAGACAGAGAGGAAAGGCAGTGGGAGGAGGAGAGGGAGAGGTCAGTCTTAATTCATGGGCTTCAGGAGAGCGAAGGGAGGACACACAGTAAAAGACAACAGAAAAAAAAACAAGAGATTGAAAACATCAAAGAAATAGCAAGAAGGACATGACTGAGATAATAAATTTTCAGGGACCAGGGGGCTACTTAAAGAAGAGAAATCAGCAAGTCAAACTGATTTTCAAAACAGAAACGGTGTGGGACAGGATCCTGCAAGAGAAACCACGGCTGGAGGGATCAAAATACAAGAGTGTGTTTCTAGTTTGGGACAGAACAACATCAGCTGAGGGAGAGGACATAGAAACAAAAGAGGCTACAAAGAGAAACAAGGATAGATCCAGTAAACGACAACCAGAGTCAGGCAGAGCAACAAGGGCAAACACTCAAAGACCCACCCTCAGAACCCCACAGCCAAGCATGCTATCTCAATACAAACCACAATCCACACTCACAGCTCTCACCCCACACTATGCAGTAGAGTCCTGCAGCACACTGCCAGGTCCCCCACTCCCCAACCCCCAGAGATTCCCTAGAATACAGTAGTGAAGACGAAACTGAACGTATGGTACACCAATGCTGGTGGAATAACGAATAAGTGGGAGGAGTGGCATGAGAGAATCAAAGAGGCATCACCGAACATCATAGCTCTCACAGAAACCAAGCTCACAGGAATGATAACAGATGCCATCTTTCCAACAGGATATCAGATCCTGAGGAAAGACAGAGGGAACAGAGGGGATGGAGGAGTGGCACTGGTCAAAAATCAAAGGGATTTTGAGGAGCTGGAGAGAGGAGACAAAGGAGAAGCAGAAGACTGCATAATAGGAACACTTCAGTCTGGAGGTCCAAAGGTGGTAATTGCCACAGAACAGCAGGAGGTCAAGGGAATAATATGATAATAGTAACAGAGTGATGGTTGACACACTGGCTGATGTGGCCAAAAGGACTCATACGAGCAGGGCAAAGCTACTGATTGTGGGTAACTTCAATCACAAGGAAATTGACTGGAAGAACCTGGATCCACATGAAGGCCTAGAAACGTGGAGGGCTAAGATGGAGGCGGTACTGGAAAACCTCATATACCAACATGTAAGGGACACTACCAGAGAGAGAGGAGAGGACAAACCAGCAAGACTGGATCTAGTATTCACCTTGATTAGTGCAAATATTGAGGACATCACATATGAAAGACCTCTAGGGGCCAGTGACCACATAGAGTTACAAGTGGAGAAAGCAGCAGGAACGGCAGGATGAATAAAACCAAATTACAAGGGAGGGGACTACTCAGGCATGAATAATTTCCTGCACGAGGTTCAGTGGGACAGAGAACTGGCAGGGAGGTCAGTAAATGAGATGATGAAATATATAAAAACAATATGCAAGGAAGCTGAGGAGAGGTTTGTACCCAAGGTAACATAAATAACGAGGCCAGGACGAGCCCTTGGTTCATCAAAAGGTGTAGAGAGGCCAAAACCAAGTGTTCTAGAGAATGGAAGAAGTATAGAAGGCAAAGGACCCAGGAGAATGACAGAGAGCTGGTGCACACCAAGTGTTGGACACAATTCATACAACCAAGAAGGAAGTGAAAAGGCTGCTAAGCGAGTTAGATACCTCAAAGGAAATGTGGCCGGACATCTCTTCACCGGTCATGAGAGAGGGAGCAGAGACACTATGTGTACCATTAACAATCTTCAACACATCTATCAAAAAAGGGAGACTTCCTGAGGTATGGTAGACAGCAAATATAGTCCCAATTTTTAAAAAAGGAGACAGACACAAAACATTAAACTACAGACTAGTGTCACTAACATGTATACTATGCAAAGTCATGGAGAATATTATCAGAAGAGTGCTGGAGCCCCTAGAAAGGAATGAGCTTATCAACGACAACCAGCACGGTTTCAGGGACGGGAAATACTGTGTCACAAACCTATTGGAGTTCTATGACAGGATGACAACAGTTAGACAAGAGAGAGAGAGAGAGAGAGGGATGGGTAGATTGCGCTTTCTTGGACTGTAAGAAGGCCTTTGACACAGTTCCACACAAAAGATTAGTGCAAATGCTGGAGGACTAGGCAGGTATAACAGGGAAGGCACTGCAATAGATCAGAGAATACCTGATAGGTAGGCAACAACAAGTCATGGTACGTGATGTGGTGTCAGAGTGGGCACCTGTGACGAATGTGGTTCCACAGGACTGACCACAGGACCGGTGTTGTTTCTGGTATATGTAAACGACATGACGGAAGGAATATACTCAGAATTGTCCTTGTTTGCAGATGATGTGAAGTTAATGAGAAGAATTCAATCGGATACGGACCAGCCAGAACTACAAAGGGATCTGGACAGGCTGCAGGCCTGGTCCAGAAACTGGCTCCTGGAGTTCAACTCCACCAAGTGCAAAGTCATGAAGATTGTTGGAAGAGCAAAGAAGACCGCAGACGGAATATATTCTAGGGGGCCAGAGACCACAAACCTCAGTAAGGATTTTGGGGTGAGTATAACACCGGGCACATCTCCTGATGCTCACATCAACCAAATAACTGCTGCTGCATATGGGCGACTAGCAAGCCTAAGAATATCATTCTGACATCTCAAGGAATCGTTCAGGACCCTGTACACCATGTACGTCAGGCCTATATTGGAATATGCAGCACCAGTTTGAAACCCACACCTAGAAATTAGAGAAAGTGTGCAGATTTGCAAGAAGACTAGTCCCGGAGGTAAGGGGCATTTCCTACGAGGAGAGGTTAAGGGAAATCGACCTGATAACACTGGAGGACAGAAGAGATAGAGGGGATATGATAACGACATATAAAATACTGAGAGGAATCTACAAGGTGGACAGAGACAGGATGTTCCAGAGATGGGACACAGCAACAAGGTGTCACATTGGAAGTTCAAGACTCAGATGAATCACAGGGATTTATTTATTTTTTTATTAACACATAGGCCGTTTCCCACCAAGGCAGGGTGGCCCGACAAAGAAAAACTTTCATCATCACTCACTCCATCACTGTCTTCCCAGAGGCGTGCTTACACTACAGCTACAAAACTGCAACATTAACACCCCTCCTTCAGAGTGCAGACACTGTACTTCCCATCTCCAGGAATCAAGTCCGGCCTGCCGGTTTCCCTGAAACCCTTCATAAATGTTACCTTGCCTACACTCCAACAGCACGTCAACTAATAAAACCATTTGTCTCCATTCGCTCCTATCTAACATGCTCACACACGCTTGCTGGATGTCCAAGCCCCTCGCACACAAAACCTCCTTTACCCCTTCCCTCCAACCTTTTCTAGGCCTACCCCTACCCCGCCTTCCTTCCACTACAAAACTGGATAAACGTTTTGGTAATCCCACACCTCCTCCTAATCTCCAAACTACGGATTCTCTGCATTATATTCACACCACACATTGCCCTCAGACATGACATCTCCACTGCCTCCAGCCTTCTCCTTGTTGCAACATTCAAAACCCATGTCTCACACCCATACAAGAGTGTTGGTATAACTATACTCTCATACATTTCTCACTTTGCTTTCATGGATAAAGTTCTCTGTCTCCACAAGATCCTCAGTGCACCACTCACCTTTTTCCCCTCGTTAATTCTATGATTCACCTCATCCTTCATAGACCCATTTGCTGACACATCCACTCCTAAATATCTGAACACATTCACCTCCTCCATACTTTCTCCCTCCAATCTGATATTCAATCTTCTGTTATCTAATTTTTTTGTCATTCTCATCACCTTACTCTTTCCTATATTCACTTTAAAATTCCTTCTTTTACATACCCTACAAAACTCATCCACCAACCTCTGCAACTTCTCTACAGAATCCCCCAAAAGCACAGTGTCATCAGCAAAGAGCAACTGTGACAACTCCCATTTTGTGTTAGATTCTTCATCTTTTAACCCCACACCTCTTGCCAACACCCGAGCATTTACTTCTCTTACAACTCCATCTATAAATATATTGAACAACCATGGTGACATCCCACATCACTGTCTAAGGCCTACTTTTACTGGGAAATAATCTCCCTCTCGCCTACATACTCTAACCTGAGCCTCACTATCCTCATAAAACCTTTTTACCGCTTTCAGTAACCTACCTTCTATTCCATACATTTGCAACATCTGCCACATTGTCCCCCTATCCACCCTATCATATGCCTTTTCCAAATCCATAAATGCCACAAACACCTCTTTACCCTTATCTAAATATTGTTCACCTATATGTTTCACTGTAAACACTTGGTCTACACACCCCTACCCTTCCTAAAACCTTGTTCATCTGCTATCCTGCTCTCCATCTTACTCCTAATTCTTTCAATAATAACTCTACCATACACTTTACCAGGTATACTCAACAGACTTATTCCCCTATAATTTTTACACTCTCTTTTGTCCCCTTTGCCTTTATACAAAGGAACTATGCATGTTCTCTGCCAATCCCTAGGTACCTTACCCTCTTCCATACATATATTAAAAAAAACACTAACCACTCTAAAACTATATCCCCGCCTGTCTTTAACATTTCTATCTTTATCCCATCAATCCCAGCTGCCTTACCCCCTTCCATTCTACTCACTGCCTCACGAACTTTCCTCTCACTCACAACTGGTTCTTCCTCACTCCTATAAGATGTTATTCCTCCTTGCCCTATACACGAAATCACAGCTTCCCTATCTTCATCAACATTTAACATTTCCTCAAAATATTCCCTCCATCTTCCCGATACCTCTAACTCTCCATTTAAAAACTCTCCTCTCCTATTTTTAACTGACAAATCCATTCTTTCCCTAGGCTTTCTCAACTTATTAATCTCACTCCTAAACTTTTTCATATTTTCAACAAAATTTGTTGATAATATCTCACCCACCCTCTCATTTGCTCTCTTTTTACATTGCTTCTCCACTTTCTTAACCTCTCTTTTTCTCTCCATATACTCCTCCCTCCTTGCATCACTTCTACTTTGTAAAAACCTCTCATATGCTAACTTTTTCTCTCTTACTACTCTCTTTACATCATCATTCCACCAATCGCTCTTCTTCCCTCCCACACCCACTTTCCTATAACCACAAACTTCTGCTGAACACTCTAACACTATATTCTTAAACTTACCCTATACCTCTTCTACCCCATTGCCTATACTCTCACTAGCCCATCTGTTCTCCAACAGTTGTTTATATCTTACTCTAACCGCCTCCTCCTTTAGTTTATAAATCTTCACTTCTCTCTTACTTGCTGTTTTCATTCTCCTTGTATCCCATCTTCTTTTTACTCTCACTGTAGCTACAACTAAAAAGTGATCTGATATATCTGTTGCCCCTCTATAAACATGTACATCCTGAAGTCTACCCAACAGTCTTTTATATACTAATATGTAGTCCAACAAACTACTGTCATTTCTCCCTACATCATATCTTGTATACTTATTTATCCTCTTTTTCTTAAAATATGTGTTACCTATAACCAAACCCCTTTCTATACAAAGTTCAATCTAATGCTCCCCATTATCATTTACACCTGGTACCCCAAACTTACCTACCACACCCCTCTCTAAACGCTTCTCCTACTTTAGCAATTAGGTCCCCTACCACGATTACTCTCTCACTTGGCTCAAAAGTTCCTACACACTCGCTTAACATCTCGCAAAATCTCTCTCTCTCCTCTACACTCCTCTCTTCTCCAGGTGCATACACGCTTATTATGACCCACTTTTCACATCCGACCCTTATTTTAATCCACATAATCCTTGAATTTATACATTTATGTTCCCTCTTCTCCTTCCATAACTGATCCTTCAACATTATTGCTACCCCTTCCTTAGCTCTAACTCTCTCAGATACTCCTGACTTAATCCCATTTATTTCTCCCCACTGAAACTCGCCTACCCCCTTCAGCTTTGTTTCGCTTAGGGCCAGGACATCCAATTTCTTTTCATTCATAACATCAGCAATCATCTCTTTCTTATCATCTGCACTACATCCACGCACATTCAAACATCCCAATTTTATGAAGGTTTTCCTTATCTTGATTTTAGTAATTTATACATGAGAAGGGATTACTAGCCCATTGCTCCCGGCATTTAGTCGCTTCTTACGATACGCATAGCTTACGGAGTAAAAATGCTGTTCCACTTACCCATGGAAATAAGCAGAAATAAACAAGAACTAGGGAGAAAAATAGAAGAAAAAAACCCAGAGGGGTTAGTATATATATGCTTATACATGCATGTGTAGTGTTACCTAAGTGTAAGTAGAAGTTGCAAGACATACCTGCAACCTTGCATGTTTATGAGACAGGGATGTTAGGAAGTATTTCTTCAGTCACAGAGTTGTCAGGAAGTGGAATAGTCTGGGAAGTGATGTAGTGGAGGCAGGATCCATACACAGTTTTAAGAAGATGTATGATAAAGCTCATGGAGCAGGGAGAGTGACCTCGTAGCGACCAGTGAAAAGACGGAGCCAGGAGCTGTGACTCGACCCCTGCACAACAACTTGGTGAGTACACACACACACACATGAACACATTCACACACATGAACACACACAAACACATACACATGAGCGCGCACACAGACATACCGCGCGGTGACGAGTGTAACAGCCCAGCAGGGCTCCCCAAATCTTAATGTTTTTAGGGCTTATTTAGTATTACCAGAGGTTAGTGGCCGAGACAAGGTCAGTGAACAACCCTACAAGTGAGAAACAGGGTTTTTCAAAGTGAGAAAGACCAAGGAAAGACTATAATTTCATAGAAATCTTGAAAATGTCAATATATTTTAGAAGAGTGAGGGGGCAAGGCAGCCTAGAAGGTAGGCACCGCTGATGTCACTAGTGATCATAAATATACAGTTAACACCAGCTTAAGTGGTGACCCCAAAGTGAGGGAAATAAATGCCAGGTCAGGATAGGTTAATGGGTGAGCATGTGTTGCTGCTCATGTACAAAACATGGAAAGAATTGTGTAAATATCATAACAAAAAAGTGAAAACCTTAGAGCAGGGTTTCTCAACCGGGGTTCTGCGGAACCTAGTGCTCCGAGAGAGGTCGCTAGCTGTTTCGTCAGAAATGGTGATAAATAGGCTAATTATATGTAAATGCATTTTTTAGTCATTTTTGTGTTTAATTTTATATTCGCAATTTTACTATACACGTACGTCAAATTCTTGGAAAAGTCTTCAACCTGTTATATCATGTAAAAGTATAATAATCATAAGGAATATATTTAGCGACGTCTATACGGCACCAGTGTCAAACAGCCTTTAGTGGGCAGTGGACAGGAGCTGTACATGACGGATTCGTGTATCATCAAGTGAGTCACTGCAGGTTTCAACTTCTTACATATGTGAACAAGCTTTTTCTTATTCAATAATCATCAACAGCAAAGACAGAAATCGTCTCCTTTTCAGTTGAAGATAAAACCCGTGAGTGTTTATCTAAAGTTCGACCCAGAATTAAGTATTTGTGTACCAAAAAACAACCACAGGTTTCACATTAGAGAAGCAAAGTTTCATGATCT
This sequence comes from Cherax destructor, assembly GCA_009830355.1. NCBI lineage: Eukaryota > Metazoa > Arthropoda > Malacostraca > Decapoda > Parastacidae > Cherax > Cherax destructor. Next base: position 9,257 of record WNWK01007607.1, on the reverse strand, counting down.
AAATTGGCTTCAAAAATAACATTTCCTTGACCCATATATTTGTTCATATGACATTTTGCCTTGATTTATCTGATGCCTTTTCAACATTGTCAGTAAACGATAAAGTTATTGTAATTGTTAGTATCTGTTTTAGTTCTGTTTTACATGATATTGGTTATTTGTTTTTTTTTTGTGTGTGTGACTAAGAACCTGCGTATGAGGTCGCTTGAACAAGCAGTTTGATTTCAGTTTTTTTTTTGACTGTCAATAAACTTAAGAAAAATGTAAATTATGTTTTGCTTAAACCAGTTATCAGAAAAAAAATATATATTTTCCTTATGAACTTTAAGTTTGTAAAAGAGAAAGAAATATATTAATAATGATGTATAATTTTTATGTAGGGGTTCCCTGAGACATGACAATTATTTCAAGGGTTCCGCAAGGGTAAAAAAGGTTGAGAAGCGCTGACTTAGAGGGTTGAGTGGAGTACGACAACACTAGCCAGGGTAACAACCACCAACACTTTGCTGCTGTGATTAAAAGGTCAGGTGTAAAGAGCTCTAGGTATATTGCCTTAGCTGGAAGTTAATTTAGGATCCACTCACCCCCATAGAACCAGAGTGTCACAGAGTTATTAGCATTCAGTGAGGTAGAGAAAATAGGGGTTAAGAGGCACATAGTGCGCAGGCGCCTGAAGATAGTATAGGTCACATATACACACACACACACACACACACACACACACACACACACACACACACACAAAATGAAGATCGGGAAGGGCAAAGAAGACCGCAGACAGAGTATAGGCTAGGGGGCCAAAGACTGCAAATCTCACTCAAGGAGAAAGATCTTGGGGTGAGTATAACACCAAGCACGTCTCCGGAAGCACATATCAACCAGATAACTGCTGCAGCATATGGGCGGCTGGCAAACCTGAGAATAGCCTTCCGATACCTCAGTAAGGAATACTTCAAGACACTGTACACCGTGTACGTCAGGCCCATACTGGAGTATGCAGCACCAGTTTGGAACCCACACCTGGTCAAGCAAGTCAAGAAACTAGAGAAAGTGCAAAGGTTTGCAACAAGACTAGTCCCGGAGCTAAGGGGTGTGTCCAACGAGGAGAGGTTAAGGGAAATCGACCTGGCGACACTGGAGGACAGGAGAGAAAGGAGGGACATGATAACGACATACAAAATACTGCGAGGAATAGATAAGGTGGACAGAGACAGGATGTTCCAGAGATAGTTTTAAGACGAGGTATGATAAAGCTCATGGAGCAAGGAGAGAGAAGACCTAGTAGCGATCAGTGAAGAGGCGAGGCCAGGAGCTGAGTCTCGACCCCTGCAACCACAAATAGGTGAGTACACACACGCATACGTACCCCCTCTCTCCCTTCCCTGCTCCTCTCTCTCTCTCTCTCTTTCTCTCCTCTCCCTCTCCCCTTATTTTTCAATCTCTCTCCCTCCCCATCTCTCTCCCTCTTTACTATTGTCTCCCCTCCCACCTCTCTCTCTCTCTCTCTCTCTCTCTCCCCATCTCCCTCATTCCCCTCACACACACACATGAATCGACCCTGCAAATACAGTTAGGTGAGTACACATATCCACTTGCACACACACATGCACACACACATGCACACACACACAGCGACAATATGAAAATGATATAGCATCAAAAGTCAAGTCTGACCCGAAGCTGCTGTATAGCCACATCAGGAGGAAAACAACAGTCAAGGACCAGGTAATCAGGCTGAGAAAGGAAGGTGGGGAGTTCACAATAAACGACCAAGAGGTATGTGAGGAGCTCAACATGAGATTTAAAGAAGTATTTACACAGGAGACAGGAAGGACTCCAGGAATTCAGAATAGGGAGGTATACCAACAAGTGCTGGATGAAATACACACAACCGAGGAGGAGGTGAAGAAGCTGCTATGTGAACTCGATACCTCAAAAGCGGTGGGACCGGACAACATTTCTCCGTGGGTCCTTAGAGAGGGAGCAGAGATGTTGTGTGTGCCACTAACACAAATCTTCAACACATCCATTGAAACTGGGCAACTACCTGAGGCGTGGAAGATGGCAAATGTAGTCCCAATTTTTAAGAAAGGAGACAGACACGAGGCATTAAACTACAGACCTGTGTCACTGACGTGTATAGTATGCAAAGTCATGGAGAAGATCATAGGAGGAGAATGGTGGAGCACCTAGAAAGACACAAGCTTATAAACGACAACCAGCATGGTTTCAGGGAAGGAAAATCCTGTGTCACAAACCTACTGCAGTTTTATGACAAGGTAACAGAAGTAAGACACGAGAGAGGGGTGGATAGACTGCATTTTTTGGACTGCAAGAAGGCGTTCGACACAGTTCCTCACAAGAGATTAATGCAAAAGCTAGAGGATCAGGCACACGTAACAGGAAAAGCACTGCAATGGATCAGAGAATATCTGACAGGGAGGCAACAACGAGTCATGGTACGTGACGAGATGTCAGAGTGGGCACCTGTGACGAGTGGAGTTCCACAAGGGTCAGTCCTAGGACCTGTACTGTTTTTGGTATATGTGAATGACATAACGGAAGGGATAGACTCAGAAGTGTCCCTGTTTGCAGATGATGTGAAGTTAATGAGAAGAATCAAATCAGTCGAGGATCAGGCAGGAATACAAAGAGACCTGGACAGGCTGCAAGCCTGGTCCAGTAACTGGCTCCTTGAATTTAACCCTGCCAAATGTAAAGTCATGAATATCGGGGAAGGGCAAAGAAGACCGCAGACAGAGTATAGTCTAGGTGGCCAAAGACTGCAAACCTCACTCAAAGAAAAAGATCTTGGGGTGAGTATAATACCGAGCACATCTCCTGAGGCACACATCAATCAGATAACTGCTGCAGCATACGGGCGGCTGGCAAACCTAAGAATAGCGTTCCAATACCTCACCAAGGAATCATTCAAGACTCTGTATACCATATACGTCAGGCCCATACTGGAGTATGCAGCACCAGTTTGGAACCCACACCTGGTCAAGCACGTCAAGAAATTAGAGAAAGTGCAAAGGTTTGCAACAAGACTAGTCCCAGAGCTAAGGGGATTGTCCTACGAAGAAAGGTTAAGGGAAATCGGCCTGACGACACTAGAGGACAGGAGGGTTAGGGAGACATGATAACGACATATAAAATACTGCGAGGAATAGATAAGGTGGACAGAGACAAGATGTTCCAGAGAGGGACACAGAAACAAGGGGTCACAATTGGAAGTTGAAGACTCCTATGAGTCAAAGGGATGTTAGGAAGTATTTCTTCAGTCATAGAGTTGTCAGGAAGTGGAATAGCTTGGAAAGCGACATAGTGGAGGCAGGAACCATACATAGTTTTAAGACTAGGTTTGATAAAGCTCATGGAGCAGGGAGAGAGAGGACCTAGTAGCAATCAGTGAAGAGGCGGGGCCAGGAGCTATGACTCGACCCCTGCAACCACAAATAGGTGAGTACAAATAGGTGAGTACACACACACACACACACACACACACACGCTCTTGCTTCACGCACGGAGGGCCCGGGTTCAATTCCCGGCGGGGCCGAAACATTTCGAAGTGTTTCGTACACACACACACACACACACATACATACAACAGGCCTAGTGTCTAATCGACATGTGCCTAGGACAAAATGGTAACAAAATGGTAACTAACACACACACACACACACACCTGACGACACTGGAGGACAGGAGATATAGGGGGGGACATGATAACGACATATAAAATACTGAGAGGAATTGACAAGGTGGACAGAGACAGAATGTTCCAAAGATGGGACACAACAACAAAGGGTCACAGTTGGAAGTTGAAGACTCAGATGAATCACAGGGATGTTAGGAAGTATTTCTTCAGTCAAAGAGTTGTCAGGAAGTTGAATAGCTTGGAAAGTGATGTAGTGGAGGCAGGATCCATTCATAGCTTCAAGAAGAGGTATGATAAAGCTCATGGCGCAGGGAGAGTGGCCCAGTAGTGGCCAGTGAAGAGGCGGGGCCACGAGCTATGACTCGACCCCTGCAACCACAACTAAGTGAGTACACACACACACACACACACACACACAAACAACAGGCCTAGTGTCTAATCGACATGTGCCTTGGATAAAATGGTAACTAACACATGCACACACACACACACACACACACACACACACACACACACATATACACACACACACACACATGCACACACACACACACCAAAAAAAAACACAAACACACAAAACACAGAGTGAAACTTTGCTCATAAATAAAAAAATTGGGGCCTCAGAGGGAAAGTCGAAGACTCAGGGGACCAGAGGAAGATGGGCCTTGAAAGGAAGAATGGATGGAAGAGCTATTGAAAAGGATGGAACAAGAGTGGGAAAGCAAACTAGGTGAGCTTACCGTGAAATTTTAGAAAAGGGTGAAGGCAGAGATGAATTGGGAGGCGAGCTGAAGCTACAGAAGCCAAGATACAGGCCCTAGAAGAAGTAAATATGCTGAAGCAAGACACAGGTCCAATGACCAGAGGGGACATGGCATCTGGAACAGGTACACCAATATTAAACGAGGGGTCCAAAGGAAAGGATTTACACTGATTTACACTGAGGCCCTATCAGGCCACCAGGCAAGGTTGAAGAATAAAAAAGGCACGATGTTGGGCACAGAGGCAGCAGTAAATGAGGGGGGGGTGTAGGTAGAGAAGGTGACAGGCCCCATGCAGAAGTGCAACCAGAGGTCTGGGAGATATAGGAAATAATAAGAGAGGTAATAGCTATGTATAAACAGGACCTAGAGAGATTCAGAGGGAAAATCAATGGTAGGAGGAGAGGGAGAGGTCAGGCTTTATTCATGGGCTTCCGAAGAGCGATGGGAGGACATACGATGAAAGATGGCAGAAAGAAAAACAAGAGATTGAAAATACCATCAGATAAACAGGAGAGGGGAGCATGACTGAGCTAATAAATTTTCAGAGAATAGGGGAGTACTCGAAGGGAAGGAATTGGCCAGTCAAATTAATTTTCAAGATAGAAATGGTGTGGAACAGGATCCTGCGGGAGAAACCACGGCTAAAGGAATCAATGACATACCGGAGGGTGTTCCTAGACTGCGACAGAATGAGAACAGTGTCAGCTGAGACAGAGGACTTAGAAATGAAAGGGGCAGGAAAGAGAGACAAGGCTAGAGTTAGTAGATGACAACTAGAGTTGAGCAGAGCAAAAAGTGCAAAGATACACAGAACCACCCTCACAAACTCACAGCCAAACATACTATCCCAATAACAACCACACTCCACACTAACAGCCCCCACACTATGTAGTAGAATACCATAGCACCCTGTCATGTCTCCCACTCCCCCAGCACCCACAAATCCCCCAGAATACAGTATTGGAGAAGAAACTGAAGGTATGGTACAACAACGCTGATGAAATGACGAATAAGTGGGAGAAGTGGCACGAAAGAATCACAGAGGCATCACCAGACATCATAGCTCTCACAAAAACCAAGCTCGCAGGAATGGTAACAGATGCCATTTTTCCAACTGGATATCAGATCACGAGAAAAGACAGAGGGAACAGAGGTGGTGGAGGATTGGTACTGCTCATCAAAAACCAATGGGATTTTGAGGAGTTGGAAAGAGGAGGCAGAGGAGAAGCAAGGGACTTCATAATAAGAACACTTCAGATTTTAGGTCCCAAGGTGGTGATTGGAGTGATGTATAACCCACCACAGAATAGCAGAAGACCAAGAGAAGAATATGATGAGAGTAACAGAGCGATGGTTGACACACTCACTGAAGTGGCCAGAAGGGCCCATGTGGGCAGGGCAAAGCTACTGGCTGTGGGTGACTTCAATCACAAAAAAACTGACTAGGAAAGCCTAGAGCCAAATGGGGGCCCAGAAACGTGGAGAACTAAGATGATAGAGGTGGTACTGGAAAAACCTCATGCATCAACACGTTAGGGACACTACCAGAGAGAGAGGAGAGGACGAACCTGCAAGACTGAACCTAGATTCACCTTGAGTAGTGCAGATATTGAGGACATCACATATGAAAGGCTCCTCAGGGCTAGTGATTACTTGGTTCTGAGCTTCGAATACATAGAGTTACAAGTGGAGAGAGAAGCAGGAAGGCCAGGATGAATGAAGCCAAACTACAAGAGAGGTGACTATACAGACATGAGGAATTTCCTGCACGAGGTTCAGTGGGACAGAGAACTGGCAGGGAAATCAGTAAATGAGATGATGGAATATGTGACAACAATATGTAAGGAAGCGGAGGAGAGGTTTGTACTCAAGGGCAACAGACATAATGAGAAGGCCAGGACGAGCCCTTGGTTCACCCCAACGTGTAGAGAGGCTAAAACCAAGTGTGCTAGGGAATGGAGGAAGTATAGAAGGCAAAGGAATCTGGCGAACAAGGAGAGTAGTCGAAGAGCAAGAAATGAATATGCGCTGGTAAGGAGGGAGGCCCAACGACAGTACGAAAATGACATAACAGCGAAACCCAAGTCTGACCTGAAGCTGTTGTACAGTCACATCAGGAAGAAAGCAGTCAAGGACCAGGTGATCAGGTTGAGGAAGGAAGGAGGGGAGTTTACAAGAAATGACTTTGATGTTTGTGAGGAGCTCAATTAAAGATGTGGAGACAGAAAGGACTCCAGAAACACGGAGAGGTGGGATACACCAACAAGTGCTGGACACGATACATAGAAGAGGCGGCTAAGCGAACTAGATACCTCAAAGGCAGCAAATGTAGTCCCAATTTTTAAAATAAGTGACAGACACGAAGCATTAAACTACATACCAGTGTCACTGACATGAATTGTATGCAAAGTCATGGAGAATATTATCAGAAGAAGAGTGGTGGACCACCTAGAAAGGAATGAGCTTATAAACGACAACCAGCACGGATTCAGAGACAGGACATCCTGTGTCACAAACCTACTAGAGTTGTATTAATATTGGTAGAATTACCGACAACATGTTAAGGAAAAAAGGACACAAATGCAACTAATGTGACATTTTATTGTTTATTATTAATATTATTATTATTATTATTATTATTATTATTATTATTTTCAACACAACGGCTGTAATTTATATAGGAGAAGGGGTTACTAGCCCCTTTCTAACGCATTTTAGTCGCCTCTTACGACATGCATGACTTACGGAGAAAGAATTCTTTTCCACTTTCCCATGGAGAAATTATTATTATTAATTATTATTATTATTATTTCTCTAAACCATTGGGCATTTTTCGGCACCTGGGAAATGGTAGGTAATTTGATATTTAAAGAATAGTAAAGTAGCTTCAGTTCCTTAGATCGAGAGCCCTTCACCGGCGTCAGGGCAAGCCCTGCCACCTCTTCACCTAGTAAGGGCGCTGGACCGAGAGCAGCCACCTGTCTGTCACATTTATAAGCTCTAATTTTCATTGCAGAATTGAATTCATAAGGGACAGTAGCCTGGGTAATTAATAATTCATTTTCACGCCAGATTGGTTGAAATTATCATTTTACGATCAGTTAACAAGGTGGAACCTCGTGTAATTAATGGTTTATTCGATGTCGAACCCAGCTGAAAAATGTCCCTCATCGACAACCAAATATACTAATATGTGAGAATTAACTTTATTAGTTGATTAATGTGTGGAGAGACTGAAGGCTATATTGAGGATCCCAATAATATTATACAGCTGATGTTGGTGTAGAAACACACGTGAACGAACACTGGGACATACTGGAAAACGTTTCGGTCCTGGGACCTTGTCGGTACCTATTACCATATTGCCGATGTTACTGAAGAAAAGATACACGCTACACAACAACCTCTTTTTTGGGACAATGTTTCGGCCTGTGTAGAGCTGGTACGTGGGAGTACATGGCAAGGAGAGATACCACACGGCATGGAAATCCACACCAGGGCTCTCCTCTCTCTCTCTTTCGGGTCACTTCCATCTTAAAAATAGGATATATAAATAAATAAATATATATATATATATATATATATATATATATATATATATATATATATATATATATATATATATATATATATATATGAAAACTGTCATAGCATTTAGAAGAGAGACGTAAGTGGATGGAAGTTATGGGCTACAACTACCTCTACTTAATTAGTATAAATTAGATAAATTTAGATTTAGAAAAGACGTAGGTAAGTACTGTGATAGAGGCTAAGACCTTTTGTAGCTTTAAAAAGAGACTGGACTTACATATGAGTGAAAAGGGCTGGGTTTCATTAGTAACTGAGGTACTGAAGCAAATTATTTGGTAGCTTTGGGAAATGGCTGGGCAAATACGTGGGTGGGAATGGGTGGTTTTGATAATCCTGCCTTGTATTTGCCAGTAGGCCTTCTGCAGTGTTCCTCCATTCTTACGTAATTAGTGTTTCTATCCTGACTTAAAGTTACTCCAGTACCACTCAGAGAGTTAGCGTCAGCCTCGCTATGACTAACATAACCACCTGATTTTACCACCTCCACTGCTACTATTATTATTAACTTCGTTTTCTCGTTGTCTACTGAATATCACGGTGCAGCTGCTGGATAAACATCAGGAATCCCATAACTTCATATGATTCGCCGCCTGGCCCTCGCACTGAGTGGTTCTCTTGTTGCTGACACCTGGTGGCCAACGAGAGAGTTACTGATTTTCAGCAAGATGGCGACTGGAGGAAGGAGGAGGGTCAACACCGTGTGTGTTGAAGTGTTGCGAGGAGCAGTGTACCCGGATAATTCGAATGTTTTATTGCCTGCGATTATCCGTGATGCTTATGGCATTGGAATTGAGGAATTACGAGGCATAGCGCTGAATGGGGCGCACAGAATTTTCATCAAGTTTGCTACGACAGCGGCATATGAGAGAATTGTGGACAGCTTCCAGGACAAACTGATGGTGATCAACGCTGGCCTGGAGGTACGCTTGAGAGATGTATCAAGATATTATACCTATATTCGAGTCCGCAACGTGCCATTTGAAGTTTTGGATGAGGATATTCGAGCAGCGTTTCAACAATTTGGAGTGGTGCATACGGCTGTGATGGGCAAATGGACCGACGGATTTTACGCAGGATTACAGGAAGGGTCATATTCCCTTAAATGACTCTCCGACGGCCTATACCTTCGTATGTTGTCCTTGATGATTTTAGGACTCAAGTCTACGTCACATACGCCGGTCAACAACGAACCTGCAGACTATGTGGGGCGTATGATCATGTTGCAGCTGCTTGTGGGAGGA
>WNWK01007606.1:67500-92290 GCA_009830355.1 Cherax destructor | reverse complement strand
GTTTATTATTAAATTAATGTAACCTAAAATATTTTAGTTGGGGGGCAAATTAAATTGCGATTGTTAAAAAAGGTTAGGTAGGTTTTCAAAGTTTCTCTTGGTAAAAATTATATTTTTTTACATTAACATAAATAAAAAAAATATATCTTTAAATAAAATTTTTTTTTAGAAAGGATTTAAATTTTTTAAATGAGTTCTTTAATTGCCCCGTTTTATAATAAAAATATATATATATATATATATATATATATATATATATATATATATATATATATATATATATATATATATATATATATATATATACATTATATATATATATATATATATATATATATATATATATACATTATATATATATATATATATATATATATATATATATATATATATATATATATATATATTTATATTTTATGTATGTGTGTGTGTGTGTGTTTCGTTGGAACGAGTTAAATGTGTGTATCTCACTTCCCATCATCCATGTTATACACAATTACACTCTTAAGCATCATGTGGTTTGGGCCCCACCTTTTTTTATTCCTCGTATTACTTACCCAAACCCCTTCTTAAACCCCCTTTATATCTTTCTCTTATCTTCCCCCCCTTTCTTACCATATTCTAGGTCATAAATTCCTGTACCCTTTGTATCTTCTTGAGTCCTAAGTTTTTTTTCAGCAGTTAATGAAGCGAACTTGGTTGACTTATCGGGTGGTGGGATGTAAGACGGTTGTCGCCCAGTGAGAAATTACCGTTATTGATCGGTTGTGAGACGGAAACCCATAAGTGTTTTCCATTTGGCTGGAAACATTGTGTTTCTTTCTGACACTTGAACTTGTATGATGGCAGGCAAATCTTACACATTTTTTTTTTTCGTGTTTATATTTACTTCCCTATTTTTTTCCCCGTACATAACTGAATAAAATGTTGGGTTTTATGATTAGTGTAAAATCACGGAACGGGTGGAGCTCGAACCCATGGCGTTGCTGGCCAGTGTGTTAACCACTCGACCCTGCCGGCAAAAAGATTCATCCCCTACGATTATTTCTGTACCCCTTTAACACTGTTAGCATGGGCCCCAATGTGACCTCAAGTGCAGTTTTAACAGTGAACCCAAACCAGCGTGGCTGGGGTGCTCTATTCAAGTCCAAAGTTGTCATCATGACTCACGAAATCGTAAAAACACAATAATATGATCTGTAAAACGTTTTCATGCGTCAAGATGGCGGCGTTTAGGCGACTTGAACGACACGAACACCTGCTGCTGTAAATTCGTCTGAAAAAATCTGCATTTGTGGTCGGGGCCCATGCTACTTTCCCCCAATATGTATAGAAATATTCGTGCTGGATGTGTTAGCGACATGGGGGGGTCCACTGGCCTGAAAAAAAGACTCGATTGTCATGGTTCATCCCCCCCCGTTCTTTTTTTTTCAATCGTTTTATGACTTTTTCGTGAGTTATTACAAATATTTGGATTTCGGGCCCAATGCAGATGTCTCAGGGGTGGCGGCCATTTCAACTTTCTTCTTTTTGGGATCTACGTTTGACACAGTCTTTTAATGTTGTTGTTTTTTTTTTCAGTTTTAGGGGAAAAAATTTTTTGTATATATGAAAGAAAAAGAAAACAGCTATTTAACTTACAAAAAATATTTTTTTATGTATCAGAAAATAAAGTGGCAAAGATCAGTACACCTCAATACAGCACTGTCTTTGCATTTCTTTTTATTTTTATCTCTTTTTTGGTTTTTCGTTCTCAAGCCGGGGCCCTCTGGTGTGTGCTCGGGGATTTCCCCAAACCCAACCCAAATCTTGAGGGATGGACGTTCAGGGCCCGTGACCGTCTTTCAAAAAACGGCGGGTATGGGGCCCCTTTGAATATAAAAGGGAAATCGGGAAAATAGCATTTTGGGAAATATTTGTTTTTTTAAAATTCAGAACAAACTTTTATTTTGGGGATTTCGTCTAATGAAAAATTTAAAAAAGGGTTCTTTTTTTTTTTTTTTTTTTTTTAAATTTGGGATCTGCTTTGTTCGGCTTTAGCTTTTTATTTTATTGGGAGGTTACCAAAAGGTGCCCCTTTTTCGACATTTTTAAATTTGGCGATAACTAACCGAATTAAACTGAACTCCCATAATATATCAGATTATTTTAGACTTTTTTCTGGGGAAAACTACTTTTATGTCTTTTTTTCCCTTCCCAAATTAATGATATTCTCGGGGATTTTTTTTTTTGGGCTGTTAGATGAAGTAAGTGGGGGGAAAACGTCTTGCAAATAGAGATGAAAAAGGGGCTGCACATGTTTTCCCAAAATTTTTTTTAAATGAACATATTATTTAAAAAATAATACGAGACTATTTTTGATTTAAATATGACTTCCCCTAAACATAACCATTTGCAAACAATATCATTTTTTTGATTAATTTAATCATTTTTTGGAACAAATGAAAACAACTCGTAAACACACGTGATCTCTAATATATAACTTATTGGCGGTCATTTTGAAAAAGGCCATCATCTCCCACAGGAAAATCTTTCGTAACCCATAAAAAAATTTCCCTTTTGGAAAAAAAAAATTATTTTTTATCATCAAACATACAATTCTTTCAATATTTTTTCCCGTTTTTTGTTTGTTTTGAAATTTTTTTCCCCGTCTAAGGGGTGCGGTCGAAAGAGGCCGCGGGGAAAGGGTCTTGTATAAATCTTAAGATATAAGAAAAAACTTTCTTTCCAAGAGCCAGGGAAGATCGCTGCAAGATAACCCTTTAAAAGAAGAACGAAGGTTTTAAAATTTGTTGTCTTAAATATTTATTCTGCTTTTCTTTTTTTTTAGTGTTTTTTTAAAAACGAAATTTTGTAATTTTTTTCGCCTGTTTTTTAAATGTCACTTTTGGGTGTGAAAAAAAACACTTTTTAAAAAATTTTTCCCAAAGTGGACAGGTTTTAACCCTTCCTCTTCACCTATTTTTTTAATGCTGTTTCTACGTTTCTGTGCTGCTGCTGCTGCTGCTGCTGGAAATAATAGTGATACTCCTATTGATATTACAACTACTATTACTCTCTAATAATAATAATCCCCCATTACAAAGTAACGTGTTGCTATTACTATATAACTACACAAAAATTACTACTCCCCTGCTAGGACCCCCTTGGCCCCCAAAACCCCCCATTACAGTTATTAATAACCACCCATCTGCTCCCCACCCCTTCCCCCAAACCCCCAACCATCATTATAACCCCCATATCACCACCCCTGCCACAACTTTCCCTCCACCAAAAAAACCCCCATCATTCACAATCCCCCCCCTTCATTAATCCTCCATTTTCAACAAAGACCATTCTGGGGGATCCATCACCCCCCCAACACCCCCCTCTATTTTTTTTTTTTTCCCCAAAACCCTAACGCCCCAAAAAAGAGCCCCCATCCCCGGGGGGCCCTCGAAGGTATTTTTTCCGGGGAAAAAACGGAAAAAGTTCCCATCTCCCCCAATCTAATGGCCCAACAAATCAAACTAATGGGGGAAATTTATCTTGGGGACCCCCCAGACTCAGCTGTTGCAAACACCACAGTGACGGGCCCCCCGCTGAATCCCTTCACCGGGGCGTCTCGGGCATCAGAGTCTGGGAAGAAGTTAAACTTTTCCCGGAGTGTCCCCCCCCTTCAACTACGGTCCTTCTTTAATTTTTTTTCGTTTTTTGGGGGGAATGTTTGGGGGCAGACCACCCACAATCCCCGGGGGAAAGGGAAATGATCACCTAGATCAGTGTTATTTCCCATTCAACTGAAGGGAAAAATCCGGGGGATGTAGACGCCAGGTGTTGATCATGTCTTTTCCAATGCGTGGGAGGTTGAGGGAGGTGTATTTTTTAAAAATGGCTTTTGGGAAAGGGTTTTAAGAAGTAAGAAAGGGGAAATTTTTAGAGTTACTTGTCTATGATAGGGAGGATTTACTCAAACCCCCCATTTCACTCGTGTATTTACCTGACATATTTTTTTAAAAAACACAGTTGGCTTCACCCCCTTACATGGGGCGGGGTTGCACTTCCCCAAAAACATTGGGGCCTTTAAATTTTTTTTTATATTCCCTTTTAAATATAAATGTTTTTGTTCGTTCATTGCCGATTGTGGTAAATGTTACATCGGGGGGAAAGGGGGTTTTTTTTTTAAAAAACAATTTAATCAACATACTCTTTTAGCGCACTTTGGGTAATAATAATGTAAATTTTTGAAAAATTAAAGAAAATCGTAAAATTAATTTATGATGCTGGTAAGTTATAATCTGCAATATTAATTTCATACTATTATAAACGTGAATGGGGGCCCCCCTTTTGTGCGTTTTTTTTAAAATTTAAAAACCTTTTTGGAACATAACTGACCAGCAAAAAATAAGTCCCCAAAAAAAATTTGTAAATGTTATTTAGACCACATCTCTTTTTTTGGACTTTTAAATTTGTTATATTAATTCGATTAGGGGAAATGTAGGAAATTTCAACTTTTTTAAAAATTGTGAATGTGTGGCGCTGACGAGTGGGGTCACTGAGATTTGCCAAATACACCCGGGCATTTGCCAGGGCCCCACTGAGGCATGTACTCACCTATTTGTACTCACCTATTTGTGGTTGCAGGGGTCGAGTCATAGCTCCTGGCCCCGCCTCTTCACTGATTGCTACTAGGTCCTCTCTCTCCTGCTCCATGAGCTTTATCAAACCTAGTCTTAAAACTATGTATGGTTCCTGCCTCCACTATGTCGCTTTCTAAGCTATTCCACTTCCTGACAACTCTATGACTGAAGAAATACTTCCTAACATCCCTTTGACTCATAGGAGTCTTCAACTTCCAATTATGACCCCTTGTTTCTGTGTCCCCTCTCTGGAACATCTTGTCTCTGTCCACCTTATCTATTCCTCGCAGTATTTTATATGTCGTTATCATGTCTCCCCTAACCCTCCTGTCCTCTAGTGTCGTCAGGCCGATTTCCCTTAACCTTTCTTCGTAGGACAATCCCCTTAGCTCTGGGACTAGTCTTGTTGCAAACCTTTGCACTTTCTCTAATTTCTTGACGTGCTTGACCAGGTGTGGGTTCCAAACCGGTGCTGCATACTCCAGTATGGGCCTGACGTATATGGTATACAGAGTCTTGAATGATTCCTTAGTGAGGTATTGGAACGCTATTCTTAGGTTTGCCAGCCGCCCGTATGCTGCAGCAGTTATCTGATTGATGTGTGCCTCAGGAGATGTGCTCGGTATTATACTCACCCCAAGATCTTTTCTTTGAGTGAGGCTTGCAGTCTTTGGCCACCTAGACTATACTCTGTCTGCGGTCTTCTTTGCCCTTCCCCGATATTCATGACTTTACATTTGGCAGGGTTAAATTCAAGGAGCCAGTTACTGGACCAGGCTTGCAGCCTGTCCAGGTCTCTTTGTAGTCCTGCCTGATCCTCGACTGATTTTATTCTTCTCATTAACTTCACATCATCTGCAAACAGGGACACTTCTGAGTCTATCCCTTCCGTTATGTCATTCACATATACCAAAAACAGTACAGGTCCTAGGACTGACCCTTGTGGAACTCCACTCGTCACAGGTGCCACTCTGACATCTCGTCACGTACCATGACTCGTTGTTGCCTCCCTGTCAGATATTCTCTGATCCATTGCAGTGTTTTCCTGTTACGTGTGCCTGATCCTTTAGCTTTTGCATTAACCTCTTGTGAGGAACTGTGTCGAACGCCTTCTTGCAGTCCAAAAAATGCAGTCTATCCACCCTCTCTCGTGTCTTACTTCTGTTACCTTATCATAAAACTCCAGTAGGTTTGTGACACAGGATTTTCCTTCCCTGAAACCGTGCTGGTTGTCGTTTATAAGCTTGTGTCTTTCTAGGTGCTCCACCACTCTCCTCCTGATGATCTTCTCCATGACTTTGCATACTATACACGTCAGTGACACAGGTCTGTAGTTTAATGCCTCGTGTCTGTCTCCTTTCTTAAAATTGGGACTACATTTGCCATCTTCCACGCCTCAGGTAGTTGCCCAGTTTCAATGGATGTGTTGAAGATTTGTGTTAGTGGCACACACAACATCTCTGCTCCTCTCTAAGGACCCACGGAGAAATGTTGTCGGTCCCACCGCTTTTGAGGTATCGAGTTCACATAGCAGCTTCTTCACCTCCTCCTCGGTTGTGTGTATTTCATCCAGCACTTGTTGGTATACCTCCCTATTCTGAATTCCTGGAGTCCTACCTGTCTCCTGTGTAAATACTTCTTTAAATCTCATGTTGAGCTCCTCACATACCTCTTGGTCGTTTATTGTGAACTCCCACCTTCCTTTCTCAGCCTGATTACCTGGTCCTTGACTGTTGTTTTCCTCCTGATGTGGCTATACAACAGCTTCGGGTCAGACTTGACTTTTGATGCTATATCATTTTCATATTGTCCTGAGCCTCCTTCTTACCTGTGCATATTCGTTTCTGGCTCTTCGGCTAATCTCTTTATTTTCCTGGGTCCTTTGTCTTCTGTACTTTTTCCATTCTCTATTACACTTACTTTTTGCCTCCCTACACCTCTGGGTGAACCAAGGACTCGTTCTGGTCTTCCCATTACTTCTGTTTCCTTGGGGACAAACCTCTCCTCTGCCTCTTTGCATTTGGTTGTCACATATTCCATCATTTCTTTTACTGGTTTTCCTGCCAATTCTCTCTCCCACTGAACGTCTTGTAGGAAGTTCCTCATGCCTGTGTAGTCCCCCCTTTTGTAGTTTCGTTTCTCCCTTCCTATTCCTGCTCCCTCTCCACTTGTAGCTCAACTATATAATCAAAACACAGAACCAAATGATCACTAGCTCCAAGGGGCCTTTCATACGTGATATCCTCGATGTCCGAACTACTCAAGGTGAATACTAGGTCCAGTCTTGCTGGATCATCCCCACTCTCTCTCTGGTAGTGTCTCTAACATGTTGATGCATGAGGTTTTCCAGTACCACATCCATCATCTTGGCTCTCCATGATTCAGGACCCCCATGGGGCTCTAGGTTTTCCCAATCAATCTCTTTGTGATTGAAATCACCCATAACTAGTAACTTTGCTCTCCCCATGTGGGCTCTTCTGGCTACCTCGGCTAGTGTGTCTACCATTGCTCTGTTGCTCTCGTCGTATTCTTCTCTTGGCCTCCTGCAGTTCTGTGCGGGTTGTACATTACAGCAATTATCACCTTATGGCCCTCAGACTGAATTGTTCCTACTATGTAGTCCCTTTCACCCATTCCATCCATTCCTTCCACTTCCTCAAATCCCCACCTGTTCTTAATGAGCAGTGCAACTCCTCCTCCCCTCTGCTCCCTCTATCTTTCCTGAGGATTTGATATCCGGGTGGGAAGATTGCATCTGTTATCATCCTGGTGAGTTTCGTTTCTGTGAGTGCTATTATGTCTGGGGATGTCTCCTTTATTCTTTCATGCCACTCCTCACATTTATTTGTTATACCATCTGCATTTGTATACCAAACCTTTAACTTCTTTCTAAAACCGTAGTCTGGGGGTATGTTGGGGTTGGGAAAGTGGGGAGACAGGTTTTCTGATGGGGAACTTTGTGGATGTGTGTTTGGTTAGGTTTTTGTGATTGGGGTTGTCGGGTTTGGGGAACATTGTGTGTAGTGGTGTGTTTGTGTTGTGTTGTTGTTGGGTGTTGTGTTGTGTGTGTGTGTGTTGTGTGTGTGTTGTGTGTGTGTGTGTGTGTACTCCTTACTCTATTTGTGGTTGCAGGGGTCGAGTCATAGCTCTGGCCCCGCCTCTTCACTGATTGCTACTAGGTCCTCTCTCTCCTGCTCCATGAGCTTTATCAAACCTCGTCTTAAAACTATGTATGGTTTCTGCCTCCACTACGTCACTTTCTAGGCTATTCCACTTCCTGACAACTCTATGACTGAAGAAATACTTCCTAACATCCTTTGACTCATAGGAGTCTTCAACTTCCAATTGTGACCCCTTGTTTCTGTGTCCCCTCTCTGGAACATCTTGTCTCTGTCCCCTTATCTATTCCTCGCAGTATTTTATAGTCGTTATCATGTCTCCCTAACCCTCCTGTCCTCTAGTGTCGTCAGGCCGATTTCCCTTAACCTTTCTTCGTAGGACAATCCCCTTAGCTCTGGGACTAGTCTTGTTGCAAACCTTTGCACTTTCTCTAATTTCTTGACGTGCTTGACCAGGTGTGGGTTCCAAACTGGTGCTGCATACTCCAGTATGGGCCTGACGTATATGGTGTACAGAGTCTTGAACGATTCCTTAGTGAGGTATTGGAACGCTATTCTTAGGTTTGCCAGCGCCCGTATGCTGCAGCAGTTATCTGATTGATGTGTGCCTCAGGAGATGTGCTCGGTATTATACTCACCCCAAGATCTTTTTCCTTGAGTGAGGTTTGCAGTCTTTGGCCACCTAGACTATACTCTGTCTGCGGTCTTCTTTGCCCTTCCCCGATCTTCATGACTTTACATTTGGCAGGGTTAAATTCAAGGAGCCAGTTACTGGACCAGGCTTGTAGCCTGTCCAGGTCTCTTTGTAGTCCTGCCTGATCCTCGACTGATTTACTTCTTCTCATTAACTTCACATCATTTGCAAAAGGGACACTTCTGAGTCTATCCCTTCCGTTATGTCATTCACATATACCAAAAACAGTACAGGTCCTAGGACTGACCCCTGTGGAACCCCACTCGTCACAGGTGCCCACTCTGACACCTCGTCACGTACCATGACTCGTTGTTGCCTCCCTGTCAGATATTCTCTGATCCATTGCAGTGCCTTTCCTGTTAGCGTGCCTGATCCTCTAGCTTTGCATTAACCTCTTGTGAGGAACTGTGTCGAACGCCTTCTTGCAGTCCAAGAAAATGCAGTCTATCCACCCTCTTCTCGTGTCTTACTTCTGTTACCTGTCATAAAACTCCAGTAGGTTTGTGACACAGGATTTTCCTTCCCTGAAACGTGCTGGTTGTCGTTTATAAGCTTGTGTCTTTCTAGGTGCTCCACCACTCTCCTCCTGATGATCTTCTCCATGACTTTGCATACTATACACGTCAGTGACCAGGTCTGTAGTTTACTGCCTCGTGTCTGTCTCCTTTCTTAAAAATTGGGACTACATTTGCCATCTTCCACACCTCAGGTAGTTGCCCAGTTTCAATGGATGTTTTGAAGATTTTTGTTAGTGGCACACACAATGTTGTCAGGTCCCACCGCTTTTGAGGTATCGAGTTCACATAGCAGCTTCACCTCCTCCTCGGTTGTGTGTATTTCATCCAGCACTTGTTGGTATACCTCCCTATTCTGAATTTCTGGAGTCCTTCCTGTTTCCTCTGTAAATACTTCTTTATATCTCATGTTGAGCTCCTCACATACCTCTTGGTCGTTTCTTGTGAACTCCCCACCTTCCTTCCTCAGCCTGATTACCTGGTCCTTGACTGTTGTTTTCCTCCTAATGTGGCTGAGCCTCCCTTCTTAACTGTGCATATTCGTTTCTGGCTCTTCGGCATATCTCTTTACTTTCCTAGGTCCTTTGTCTTCTGTACTTTTTCCATTCTCTATTGCACTTAGTTTTTGCCTCCCTACACCTTTGGGTGAACTAAGGACTCGTTCTGGTCTTCCCATTACTTCTGTTTCCCTTGGGAACAAACTTCTCCTCTGCCTCTTTGCATTTTGTTGTCACGTATTCCATTATTTATTTTACTGGTTTTCCTGCCAATTCTCTCTCCCACTGAACGTCTTGTAGGAAGTTCCTTATGCCTGTGTAGTCCTCCCTTTTGTAGTTTCGTTTTTCCCTTCCTATTCCTGCTCCCTTATCCACTTGTAGCTCAACTATATAATCAAAACACAGAACAAAATGATCACTAGCTCCAAGGGGCCTTTCATACGTTATATCCTCGATGTCCGAACTACTCAAGGTGAATACTAGGTCCAGTCTTGCTGGATCATCCTCACCTCTCTCTCTGGTAGTGTCTTTAACATGTTGATGCATGAGGGTTTTCCAGTACCACATCCATTATCTTGGCTCTCCATGATTCAGGACCCCCATGGGGCTCCAGGTTTTCCCAATAAATTTCCTTGTGATTGAAATCACCCATAACTAGTAACTTTGCTCTCCCCATGTGAGCTCTTCTGGCCACCTCGGCTAGTGTGTCTACCATTGCTCTGTTGCTCTCGTCGTATTCTTCTCTTGGCCTCCTGCAGTTCTGTGGTGGGTTGTACATTACTGCAATTACCACCTTATGGCCCTCAGACTGGATTGTTCCTACTATGTAGTCCCTTTCACCCATTCCATCCATTCCTTCCACTTCCTCAAATCCCAACTGGTTCTTAATGAGCAGTGCAACTCCTCCTCCCCCTCTGCTCCCTCTATCTTTCCTGAGGATTTGATATCTGGGTGGAAAGATTGCATCTGTTATCATCCTGGTGAGTTTCGTTTCTGTGAGTGCTATTATGTCTGGGAATGTCTCCTTTATTCTTTCATGCCACTCCTCACATTTATTTGTTATTCCATCTGCATTTGTATACCAAACCTTCAACTTCTTTCCAAAAACCGTAGTCTGGGGGTACTTTGGGGTTGGGAAAGTGGGAGACCTGATGAGGAACTATGGGTGGTTGGTGTGAAGGTGGAGTTTGTAATGAGGTGGGTGGGAGCATTGGGTATGGCATGTGTGTTTTGGGTTAGAATGTTTGATTGCATTGGGGTTGTCCAGGTTGGGGGACATCTGTAGGTGATTGTATTTGAGCTTCCTCCAGAGTCTGGGTTCTCCTGTCCATCTCTCTTTTGTCTTTGTACCCTCTCTTTCAGTATCTGTCTTTCTTCTCGTGTTCTGTCGTGGTCGATATACACCCTCCGGTACTCTGACATATCCCTTAGTCTTGCTTTCTCCTGCAGGATCCTGTTTCGAGCCAATTCTGCCTTGAAAATCACTTTGACTGGCCGGATTCTTCCTCTTGCAAACCCCCCTATTCTCAGAAAATTTGCCAGCTGGGTCATGTCATCTTCTCCTATTGCTTTCATGATGTTTTCAATCGCTTTTTTTTCCCCTTGTCTTCTTGCTTTGTAAGTTTCCCCTTCAGCTTCCTGGTGCCCATAAACAAAGACTGATCTCTCTCTTTCATTCTCCCACTGCCTATCCCTATGTAACCGCTGATTCGATTTAGTTGCCTCCATTGCAGCTTTCCTTTCTTCAATCTCTTCACTGTCTGTTATTCCTTGGCCCAGTGGCCTGTCGTTTTCCCTTCCTAACTTTTCCTGTGCACTGCTATGGTCTGTTAGGGCTTCTACGTATAGCTTAGATCTCCCTTTTTCTACACTCCCCTCGATTGTTCCTGATGTGATCCTTTCTTTTTCTCGTGCTCCACGGTGGTCTGATAGGGCCTCTGCATACATTTTCACTCCATTCTCTACAGTCCCCTTATTTGTGACTGAGGTAGCAGTTTCTGATACCATGTCCACATTGCTTTTTAGTTGTGTGTTAACAGAAGCTAAATAAATTTCCAGTAACCTAAAGTATTTGAAGTACTGTGTGGCTCTAAACAATCACCGTATCTCACTTCCAGCAAACTTCCGGCTCTGTGAATTCTTGAGGGGTTAATTAAGCTGCTCTTTGAAGTTGGCGCTGTCCCTCCACGGAGTTCCTCCTAGATGAAGTGTTTCAGCTTCTTAGTGACTATTCATGCTAGCTTATACTCAGTAAGCTTCTACGAACGTTGGCACAGTTTCATGTAGCACACCGATGGTATTTGAGGGTGAATTTCTGCACTTTCTTGCGAGCTATGCTTTCATTCTTACCCTTTAATGTCGCAAATCACAACAACCCACAATTTAGAGATGAAACTATAGACGACGTTTCGGTCCCTCCTGCACCACTATACCATCAGAATACGGTACTGCCGACTGAAGAAAGACACATTTTGAAGAGCAAGCGTTTATTGGGACAACGTTTCGCTCTCTTTAGAGCTTTATCATGACATGTTATGTGTAAGACACAAGTGCAAAAGTTAGGTATCTTCATTCCGAAACCTTTCGCCTACACAGTATTCTTCAGCCAAACACAGAGGAGGTAGAAGAAGCACTGGAGATGTAGAGACTATGTAATCAGTCCATCACTCTCGATGTAGCAGTTTTGAGGTGGTCAGTCCCTCAGTCTGGAACAATGTGAAGCTCAAGTATCAGAATGGAGACTTGTATACAGCCAAATGCGAGTCGGAGAATATTTTGAAGACGACAGAAAAGACGGGACCCACTGGAAGCAACAATATAATAGTGGCAGTGTCGCAAGCCTACTTGGTAGGTTTGCTACAGTGTATTATTCCAGTCACATTATTGTGGCTTTTCTTATTCGTTATACAGCACTCATACACTGACGAAACCATCATCAAAACGCCAATTTAGCTGTTTCTGAGATTCAGTAACCTCCCAGTGAGCGAAACGTCGTTTTAAATAATAGCCTGTTCTCTGTGTCCTTGATTTACAACCTAGCTCCTCCAAGAGCAAACTTTAGCTTCGCCATTAATCTCTTTCAGCTGAAGTATACATCAAACCATCTTCATAAAATATTTTTCCCCTGGAGGAGAGGCAACGCTTCACTCGAATTGACGTCCATTGCCATCAATATCCCATGTTGTTGGGCTTTTATCTGTTTGGCAGCTGCTCCCGGGTCTATTTATTCTCCTTGCAGCTGGTCTAAAAACGTATTTATACCCTTGACGGCTATTTTCTTTTTTGTTTGGTCCACATTGATACGTATGACAGCGGTTATTATATATTCATCCGTCTGGCACTTTTATATATATATATATATATATATATATATGTCGTGCCGATTAGGTAAAACTTGCGATTTTGGCTTAAATAGCAACGCTCTTCTTGCCATATAAGACAAGCGAAAATTTGTGTATGCAATAATTTCGCAAATATCATTCTGAACCTAACGAAAAAAATATATTTCATTGTGTTTGTTTGTTATTAAATTATTGTAAACGTATCTAAAATATATTTAGTTGGGTTAGGCTAAATTAAATTGCGCTTGTTATAATAAGGTTAGGTAAGTTTTCTAAAATTCTTTTGATACAAAATTATGAATTTTTACATTAACATAAATAAAAAATATATATTTTTAAACGTATAAGAGAAAATTTTAGAAAGGACTTAATTTTAAACGAGTTCCTGCTAATTGACTAGTTTTACCTATTTCGCCCACACAGTTTGTTTTGTCACTTCACAAACGGATCAACCTGGGGAGAGAGGATGTGCATATATATATATATATATATATATATATATATATATATATATATATATATATAGAGAGAGAGAGAGAGAGAGAGAGAGAGAGAGTTGTGACGTGTCTTTATCCATTGCAACCCATTTTCCTAAGGTTAATTAATTGGGTTTAAAGCCTATCCACTGCATGGGTAATTTAGGCTGCGTGTCACCTGTTCACCACCAGTGAAGAATATTATAAATTCTAACTTAGGTATGGATGACGTGGTTCACTGCTGCTTCCAATTTTCTACGTCTTGTTTGGCAGAATTTCTGAAGCAGTCTTAAAATGAATACACTGGTCCACAACGTGACCCTCATTCCTCTCTTGATTCGCCTGTAAAGGCCTTTCATTTCAACCAAAAAGAAGGTGTTTTAGTTTTTATTAATTTATTGAAGCTCGTGTGCATTGAGCGACTTGTAGGATGCTCATGAAGATGTACTATTGGCAATTATCACCTCATCTGTTTTAGTCTGAAGCTCATTTAGGCAGGGTGACCCCAGTCCACACTGCATGGGTTATCCCGAGTAATAAAAAAAGTCCGCGGCATAATTATCAGGAGCCTAAACTTTATTAACGGTATTTAGGAAGCTCCATGAGATGTTCAATAAGTGATCTGTGATTACTTCCTCCAGGTTCTTCATTAACCTCAAGATTATCTACCAGACAATCCTTGTTTGCTAGAACCAAGTTCATCAGATTATTTCCTCTAGCTGGCTTTGTTACAAATTGTTGTAGAAAATAATCCTGGACTGTTTCGTTAAATGTCTTTAGACATTTGATTGTTCCAGTCAATTTGGATATTGTTAAAATATCCCTTTATAATTATATTTTCGTACCTAGACGCCTTACAAATTTCGTACCACAAAAGTTTACCATGGTCACTATGTCGGCTTGGAGTTCTGTGGATTACACCTTAAATTACTTTTTTACGTCCTTCAAGAAACTGCATCCATATATATTCCCTGTTTGTCCCTCCTCCTTTATATAATTTCTGATACTACAGTCTAAATTTTCCCTAACATACATAGTAAATTCCCCCAATTTCCTGTTGCCGTTGTCAGTGTTGAATTATTTATACCCCTGTACGTGGCATTCAACAGGCTTGTGCCTATTTTCAGACTGAACCAGGTCTCAGTTACGTCAATAACTATATTTCCAGACGATGAAAGCCTTAGCTAATCTATTTTACGTTTTTGTTTTTGTTGTACAAAAATTTGTATAGCAGATGCTATGGAATTTATTTCCTGGCCTCTCACCACTGCCACTCTTTGTATGTTGATTTTTGGGCTATAATGTTTTCTTTACGCTTTCCTAAGATACCTCGGTAATTTTTGCTTCTTTCGTGAAGAGTTGTATTAATATATTTCTCTGCTACCAGTGTCGTTATTCCCATAAACGAAACAAGAAATAAAGAGAGGGCAGTAGTGAATGTGAGGGATGTTCATGGCTCATCCACAAATCGGAAATGGAAACCAGATATTTCGGTCCTCAAGGTCAGGGACGGATCTAAACGTCAAGTCTTCACTTCTTCGAGATCTTCGGGTCTATGCAACGCCACCAACCCACTCGAAGAGGGAGGAAATTATTTACACGTATAGATTCGTGACTAGCAATTAAATAATTTATGTATACTTTTTACGATTGATATTTACCCATGCTGCAGAAGTGCGTAAACTGGCGGTGCGCTACGAGCCTGTGTGTAATATAACTGCCAATATAACTCTTCCACACTGCACTTTGACACAATTATCCACCGGTTTATGGCGACATTTATTTCCTCACTTTCTTAATTCATGGCTCTCATCTATTGTTCGCCTGGATGTGTCTCAGTAAAATGATTACATTAATATCCTATGAAACTCAGTCTGTCGTTAAGGTAATTTATTAGAGCTATTAATATGTCTTGCAGCCAGCAGCGTTCTAATGTCTCAACAAAGTTGTCTATGAATATTTAAATGGAAGTTGATCATCTTTTCATTACAGCTGTGGACGTTGACGTTCTTGTCGACAATGTTTAATGCGTATTTTTTTGTCTTATTCTGCTAATAACCTAGACTTTAAAGCACATGTTACAGTAAACATTGAAACGGCTTTTCCAAAAAAAAATCTTAGACTGATACGAATTGTTTTTCGTTAAAAATTATAACGACTTTTATTCTTGGACTAAATCTAACTTAGAAACCTCACCTAACCTCCCTAAAACTAACAATTTTTTTTTTAGCTAAATTCTGCTATATGTAATATTGGTCAACTTAAATATATTAAAAGTTAACTTAAATTTATGATGTATATTTGTGTAGTTATTCTCAGCTCGATATCCGCTGAGTTGAGGCAAAATTAAATTTTCATTTGGCTTATTCGGCAAAGTGAACCCTTGCCAAATAAGCCAAACTGGACTATTCGGCTTAATTAGTACGATATATATTTATATATATATATATATATATATATATATATATATATATATATATATATATATATATATATATATATATATATATATGATGTGTGTATGTGTGTGTCATGCCGAATAGGTAAAATTTGCAATTTTGGCTTAAATAGCAACGCTCTTCTTGCCGAATAAGGCAAGTGAAAATTTGTGTATGCAATAATTTTGCAAAAATGATTCTGAACCTAACGAAAAAAATATATTTCATTGTGTTTGTTTATTATTAATTATTGTAAAAATATCTAAAATATGTTTAGCTGGATTAGGCTAAATTAAATTGCACTTGTTATAAGGTTAAGAACGTTTTCCAAGTTTTTTTTTTTGGTACAAAATTTTTATTTTTTGCATTAACACAAATGGAAAAAAATATATCTTTAAACGTATGAGAGAAAATTTTAGACAGGACTTAATTTTAAATGAGTCCTTGCTAATTGACCAGCTTTACCTATAATAGGATGTAAGTTTATCTTAGTGTAAGGCTCTTATTTTGTTGCTGAAAACATTGGTATAAAAATTCAGTGTCAGGAAGAAAAGTCTTAAGATTAGAAAGAGGTTCCCAGATGAAACAAAGAACAAGAAAATGACAGGATTCTTTATATTCTTCTGAACTGATTTCTTGGACACATTGCAAGGTGTTGTGAGGAAGTATTCAGCTGGAGTCAAATTTCCGTGTTTTGAAGAAATATCCTGTAATGAGAGCTGTTGTCTGCTACCCGTCCCTATCAGCTGACGCCTATATAAGCGATAGCCTCCTTGCCTGTTCTTCAGAATCTGCACAACTACGGTGCTGTTCACACCAACTCCATGGCTGAGGGACTGATTACCTCATCTTTTGTATATAGTTCAACGGTCTTCAAGTTTTGTCCTAGAATCTGTATTGATAAAGCCACTGGAGGGCGAAACGTCTACAATAAAGATACCCAGATGTTGCACATGTGTCTAATTTTCATCAATGAGTGCTGATGATTTAAAAGTAAAGGCTGGAAATATTATTTATTTTTTTAACTCATCGGCCGTTTCCCACCAAGGCAGGGTGTCCCGAAAAAGAAAAATCTTTCATCATCATTCACTCCATCACTGTCTTGCCAGAGGCTTGCTTACACTACAGTTATAAAACTACAACATTAACACCCCTCCTTCAGAGTGTAGGCACTGTACTTCCCATCTCCAAGAATCAAGTCCGGCCTGCCGGTTTCTCTGAATCCCTTCGTAAATATTACCTTGCTTACACATCAAGTCCTAAAAAACACTTGTCTCCATTTGCTCCTATCTAACACGCGCACGCACGCTTGCTGGAAGTGCAAGCCCCTCGCACACAAAACCTCATTTACCCCCTCCCTCAAACCATTCCTAGGCCGACCCCTTCCCCGTCTTCCCTCCACTACAGATTTATACACTCTCGAAGTCATTCTATTTCATTCCTTCCTCTCAACATGTTCAAACCATCTCAATAACCCCTCCTCAGCCTTATGGATAATAGATCATACCACGGGTGGGATTAGAACCCGCGATCAGAGAGTCTCAAAACTCCAGACCGTCACATTACCCACTTATGGATAATAGTTTTGGTAATCCCGCACCTCCTAATTTCCAAACTACGGATTCTCTGCATTATATTCACACCACACATTACCCTCAGACATGACGTCTCCACTACCTCCAGCCTTCTCCTTGTTGCAACATTCACCACCCATGCGTTGGTATAACTATACTCTCATACATTCCCCTCTTTGCTTTCATGGATTAAGTTCTTTGTCTCCACAGACTCCTCAGTGCATCACTCACCTTTTTCCCCTCGTCATTTCTTTGATTCACCTCATCTTTCATAAACCCATCTGCTGACACATCCACTCCCAAATATCTGAATACATTCACTCTCTCCCTCCAATCTGATACCCAATCTTCCATTACCTGTTTTTTTTTTGTTATCCTCATCACCTTACTCTTTCCTATATTCACTTTTAATTTCCTTCTTTTTACATACCCTATCAAACTCATCCACCAACCTCAGCAACTTCTCTTCAGAATCTCCCAAAAGCACAGTGTCATCAGCAAAGAGCAACTGTGACAACTCCCACTTTGTGTTAGATTCTTTATCTTTTAACCTCACACCTCTTGCCAACACCCGAGCATTCACTTCTCCTAACACTCCGTCACGATTATATGCACTGTGAAAATTAGTTATGTATATTTTCTTTTTAAATCTGGGTCTAAAATTATATTAACGCATTTTCATCAGCAATATGAATTCAGTAAATTGTTTCGTTTTATTTTTGTTTCTTATAAATGTGGTACTCATTGTTTATATTTTTGGGTAGAGAAGAAAAGGGATGGGGGAGTTGAAAGGGTCCAAGAATATGCCTAGTCCCGGGGCTGGGTTGGCTAGCTACTAAATAGGGAAGAAGCTTTCCTCACGAGTTCAAGAAAACACTGTCTAAGGTAGTTCCAGTTATTTCAGTGAAAAACCTTCTGCTCGCATCAACACATCTATCTCCCTATGGTGGGAGGTTAGCGTGATGCGAGGCTACTGCTTCGTACTCTATGGCTAAGAGATTCAATAAGCAAGGAAAACAGGGATGAGCCGAAGCTCACAAGATCCAAAACATCTTTCTTTGCTGCCAACACAGAGACAGGGTATCAATGCTTCAGTCTACGTGGATCCATCTCCTTCCAAACAGTGTTTTAAAAAAAAATTGTGGGAGGGCGAGAGGGAAAGGGAGGGAGGGAGGCAGACAGGCAGGCACAAATGTAAATGGGAGAGTTAGTTTAATATCTATATTTTGCACCCCATACCCATCCTGTGGGCGGTAGTCAAAAGATTACAGAGGTACATAATGGGTCAAGGGACTGGGCCTCAAAGTTTTGATAGTTGAACAAGTTACAAAGTATTGAACTTCAGGTGGATCTGGTCACAAAATGGGAGAGTGGAAAGGGAGGGAAAAAACGGAGTTACCCATCGCATTGAATGCTTTTAAATTGTTTCTATAACAAAATAGGTTGCTTACGCTTTTCCCTGCCGTGTCCACTCTGTGAGAGAGAGAGGATAGGACGAAGACCTGTGCTGCTTAGCATCATCCATCATATGAGTGAGGTCTCTGGTCGCCTTGCAACTTTCGGCCCCTACGGATTTGACGCTTCCCAATGAATATAATTATTTTTTTTTTTTTACTGATAGCAATATAGAGCGGAACTGGGCAGCGAGGGTAGGACCCTTGAACAGGTATATCTCAGGCATGAGAGAAAAAAAAGTGTGAAAGACAGAAAAAGAGAGTGGTAGAGAAATCTTCGAACTTATTCTCTTCTGCTGAAAACTGATTGCCTCACATTTCAGCCAAACTAATTCTGGAACAATATCTCCAAACCAAATTATGATCGCACTTAAGGTGCCCCGGGAAGGCTTGCGACTCCGCCAGAGAATTCATAGTTTGCGTCTCTCAAAAATCCGTAGTATACTGCACGATTTTAATCGGCTGGGCTTATGGATTTATGACTCAGGAAGAGGTACGTGTGGAAAGTGAAGTCAACGCCTCTCTCTCTCTCTTTCTCTCTCTCTCTCTTTCTCTCTCTCTTTCTCTCTCTCTTTCTCTCTCTCTTTCTCTCTCTCTTCTCTCTCTTTCTCTCTCTCTTTCTCTCTTCTCTCTCTCTCTCTCTCTCTCTCTCTCTCTCTCTCTCTCTCTCTCTCAGGCTCTGCTCACAGCCTGGAGAACCTCCCACCTCCTTCCCAGAAGGGGAATTGATATAACTGCAATGATCGGCATCAGACCACGGAACGGGTAGAGTTTGAACCCATGGCGAGTGAGTCGTAAAACTAAAAACCAGTGCAATCGTGCTCTTACGATTTCGTGATTCAAGATAGGCGTCAGATCCCTTGGAATTAGCGACTGGAAAAAAAAGAAGTCCCGTATTTTCATTGAGTAGAACAACCTACACTGTCTGTTGACAGCCTATGTCCCGTCACAAGTCGAAAAGGCATTGCTGCTCTGCTGTTCGCACCTTGTGGGGGGGGGGGGGAAGAAACTGAAACGACTCACTGAGTTAATTAAAATAAGTTACAAAGAAAGACAAAAAATGTTTAAAAAACATGTTCTCTTTCGGTGATGAGAGAAAAGCAGAGTTGACAACAAAAACAGTGATTTGTTATATTAATGGGGAGGCGCTAAACCCGTAGAGGATATACAGCGCCTGTTAGAATGACAATGTTTTACTACTGCTTCTGAGAGGAAAAGTAGCGAAATTGTGTGTTTTACTAATAAAACAGTAATATTCGTACTGAATGTCATGAATGAAGGTGTGTGTGTGTGTGTGTGTGTGTGTGTGTTTGTGTGTGTTACATCGAGGACTTACTATTAAATGCTCAAGTCGAAACACCGCGAGCATAACTCTGTAGCAACAATGAGATCTTAAATATGTAACCGCAAAAGAGGTAAATCACTCGGGAGAAAACAATCGAACCTAATACTGCAACACCCATTCACTTGCCTCATGACCTCGCCGTTGCTAACGACAACTGGGATTTCTCATCAGTCCAGACTATGGTCGTCCCCTTCCACCCCTGCTGTGTCTATTTGTGGGTCGTTAATAAACCTATTTCTTCATGGTGCTCCTCCAGAGCAAACTTCTCCGTCGCATTATTTTTTCTCGATTGACTCGAGAGAGAGGAGGAAAAAACCTCGTCCCGGTTTCTTTCTCATCCTTAGAGAATTATTGGAGATTGAAACCGATAGAGAAAGTGAGAACACTGAAACCGATAGAAAAGTTGTGAACATGAAACCATTAGGAAAGACGAGTAAATTGAAACTGACACAGAAGATAATTACAAGTGACCAGAAAGCAGTTCAACACTACATCAAATTTCTCCATTTCGAGACTAACGCTGTAAAAGAAGATTGGATTTTTTCCCTCCGTCCTACTTTGATTCCCGGCCGTGGTTATCATCTTAGGGAGAATGTGAAGGGTGTTGAGAGAGTGCGGTGCGTTGGAGCGTTGTCGAGCGTGAGAGGAGCATTGAGATTTTGTGGGAGTGTTTTCGAGCTTAGGAGAAGTATTGAATGTGTGGGAGTGGTGTCGAGTGTGGGAGGAGTATTGAGTGTGTGTGGGAGTAGTCGAGTGTGGGAGGAGTATTGAGTGTGTCTGGGAGTAGTCGAGTGTGGGAGGAGTATTGAGTGTGTCTGGGAGTAGTGTCGAGTGTGGGAGGAGTATTGAGTGTGTCTGGGAGTAGTGTCGAGTGTGGGAGGAGTATTGAGTGTGTCTGGGAGTAGTGTCGAGTGTGGGAGGAGTATTGAGTGTGTGTGGGAGTAGTGTTCTGTGTGAGAGGAGTATTGAGTGTGTGGGGATGGTGTCGAGTGTGGGAGAAGTACTGAGTGTGTGGGAGTGATGCCAAGCATGAAAAGAGTAATGTGGGTGTATGGGAGTGGATTTAAGAATGAGAATTTCCAAATCCCAGGATCTCCATTAACACCATCAGACAAACAGATCACAGAATCTCACTAAAACAGTCAGAGCACAAAGATCATACAGTCAGACAGACCACCAACATCCAGACCCGACAGTCACACCTACGTACCTGACGCGCCCGGGCGCAAAATCCGAACGACTAATGCTTGGCGAAGTGCTACCATTAATGTTGATGCCTTCCTCGAAGGATACCAAGTGTCACCAAATGGTTCGAATTCTTCTGCTCATTAGTAATTAGTCTACGTTACAGAGAGTGAGAGTGAAAGTGAGAGAGCTCGTAACTGGTCACCTTCATACTGGGAAAATCCAACGCCAAAACTCAAATACTACTACGTATCTCCCTAGAGCAAATCGTGGGAGGGAACTCTGGTCTTGCCACCTCTGGCTGACTGACAGCGGTTTGAGACGAGGTGTCGGTCGCTTCCCGCCAAGATGTAGTGACCAAAAGAAGGAAACATATTGGCCATCACTCAATCAATTCTCAGTGTTATAGACTCTGATGATAAATTGACGGCATTCAAAGACATTGTTGAACAAACTTATAAAAGGACAAAGTTCCGCTCTATATTGAACTTTATAATGAAAGATAAAGGCTCTTTCGTCCGTGTAGAGCTTTACCAAGCCATTCAGACAGTTCTAAAGGTACACTGGAATCTGAGACACGGCAGAGACGGAGGATCGAACCTCCACCATTCCTTGTGCTGAATTAACCACAAGGGTTCATCGCGATTACAAAAAGGAAAATCCAGACTGCTATCGTTCGCTAAGTATAAACATCGTAGGGAAACACAATAGGCAGAAATGTAGGTGAGTGTGTGTACTCACCTATTTGTGGTTGCACTGGGTCAAGTTACAGCTCCTGACCCCGCCTCTTCGCTGATCGCTACTAGATCCACTCTTTCCCTTCTCCGTGAGCTTTATCGTACCTCTTCTTAAAGTTGTATGGATCCAGCCTCCACTACATCACTCTCCAGATTGTTCCACTTCCTGACAACTCTATGACTGAAGAAATACTTCCTAACATCCCTATGACTCATCTGAGTTTTCAACTTCCAGTTGTGATCCCTTGTTGTTGTGTCCCATCTCTGGAACATTATGTCCCTATCCACCTTGTCAGTTCCTCTCAGTATTTTATGTCTTTATCATGTTCCTCCCCTCTCTCTCCTATCCTCCAGTGTCGTCAGGCTGATTTCCCTTAAACTCTTCTCGTAGGACATACCCCTTAGCTCCGGGACTAGTCTTGTTGCAAGCCTTTGCACTTTCTCTAATGTACATACTGGTGCTGCATACTCCAATATGGGCCTGACAAACACGGTGTACAGAATCTTGAAAGATTCCTTACTCAGGTGTCGAAATGTTATTCTCAGGTTTACCAGGCGCCCATATGCCGCAACAGCTATTTGGCTGATGTGCGCCACAGGAGATGTGCTCGGTATTATATTCACCTCAAGATCGTTTTCCTTGAGTGAGGTTTGCAGTCTTTGCCCCCTTCCCCAGCTTGTACTCTGTCTGCGGTCTTCTTTGACCTTCCCCAATCTTCATGACTTTGCACTTGGTGGGGTTAAACTCAAAGAGCCAGTTGCTGGACCAGGCCTGCAACCTGTCCACATCCCTTTGAAGTCCCACCTGATCCTCATTCACTTGAATTCTCTGTAATAGCTTCACAAAGTCACCAAAGAGGGACATCTCAATCTATCCCTTCCGTCATGTCATTCACATATACCAGAAACAGCACCGGCCCTAGGACTGACTTTTGTGGAACCCCACTCGTCGCAGGCGCCCACTGACACCTCGTCACGTACCGTCACTCGTTTGTTTCCTTCCTGTCAGGTATTCTCTGCTCCATTGCAGTGCCTTTCCTGTCTTTCCTGCCTGCTCCTCTAGCTTTTGCACTAATCTCTTGTGAGGAACTGTGTCGAAAACCTTCTTATATTCCAAGAAAATGCAGTCTACCCAGCCCTTGCTCTCTCCCACACTATCCCCTCCTACGATTACTTTGGATAATAATAACCTGGACAGCACCCAGGTACAGATATTAATCACTGCTGCTTGAGTCAATACCTCGCCCTAATTCATTACTGCAAGAACCATTCATCTCATCAAAATGGGATCGGAGCCGAAGCTTCTCTAATTAGGTATTAATTAATCTGTCGGGTAATTATACGTCTGAGTTTTTCGAAAATTAAGCGAATATTGGCTCATAAAGAAGACTCAATGAAGGAAGAATGGAACTGGAGGCAGTATTGTGGTGGGGGTGTTGTGGGAGAGGTAAATTGGAGGAGGTATTGTGGTGGGGGTGTTGTGGGAAAAGTGAACTGGAGGATGTATTGTGGGGGGTGTTGTGGGAGAGGTGAACTGTAGGGTGTATTGTGGGGGGTGTTGTGGGAGAGGTAAGGTGGAGGAGGTATTGTGGTTGGGGTGTTGTTGGGAGGTGAACTGGAGGGGGTATTGTGGAAGGTGTGTTGTGGGAGAGGTAAAGTGGAGAGTGGAGGAGGTATTGTGGTGGGTGTGTTGTGGGAGAGGTAAACTTAAGAGGGTAGTGTGGTGGGGGTGTTGTGGAAGAGGTGAACTGGAGGAAGTATTGTGGTGAGGGTGTTGTGGGAGAGGTAAACTGGAAGAGGTAATGTGGTGGGATTGTTGTGGGAGAGGTGACCTGGAGGAGGTACGGTGGTGGGGATGTTCTGGGAGAGGTGACCTGGAGATGGTGGATGACTGGTGGTAGTGATGGCAGTACTGAGGAGGGAAACATAGGGAAGACCTGGAGGGGTGTGAGAGATAAGGGAGACCTGGAGGGGTGTGAGAGATAAGGGAGACCAGGAGGGGTGTGTGAGATAAGGGAGACCAAGAGGGGTGTGAGAGATAAGGGAGACCAGGAGGGTTGTGTGAGATAAGGGAGACCAAGAGGGGTGTGAGAGATAAGGGAGACCAAGAGGGGTGTGAGAGATAAGGGAGACCAGGAGGGGTGTGAGAGATAAGGGAGACCAGGAGGGGTGTGTGAGATAAGGGAGACCAAGAGGGGTGTGAGAGATAAGGGAGACCAGGAGGGGTGTGTGAGATAAGGGAGACCAAGAGGGGTGTGAGAGATAAGGGAGACCAGGAGGGGTGTGTGAGATAAGGGAGACCAAGAGGGGTGTGAGAGATAAGGGAGACCAGGAGGGGTGTGAGAGATGAGAAAGAACTGGAGGGGAGTGTGAGAGATGACAGGAAATAATATAGATCAAGACTACTCAACCACTATGAGCAAAAGTTCACTTGAACAAGTACCAATGTATGCAAAGGTCCGGATACATTTTTTACACGCAATCATGAAAAGCAACAAATCCGACTATAGGTCAGCGTACTCATCATTTTCTATGAACTTCATTTTCAGTTATCGTCTTATAAAAATTTACAAAATATGAAGATAAATAGTGGGAAAAAATAATTTTTACATTATATCGAACAAGTTTTGGATATTTTTTTTACTCAAATTGGTTTAAATGAAGTTTTCAAACTGAAAAATTAATATAAATACTGATTAACAGAGTGGTATATAATAAAAGTTACACTACAACGGGATTTAAAGTTTTATGTAAAAAAATCGGAATTTTAACATGTAAAGATCAACAACACTGGTG